>LD354160.1:59553-75635 GCA_001465055.1 Ptychodera flava | reverse complement strand
GATCAGAACTTTTTCTTTTTTCCGCCCACCCTCTTTTTATAGGGCCACCGACGAGCATCGAGCTCGCTTGAGTGCGGGAGCACGGCGGGGTGACGTGCGTCGTCGCCCGGCCGTGCAACATTGCCTTGGCAGGCTGAGTGGGGGAGAGGCAAGACTCAGGACTTGTCTTCTCGTCGGGGGACTGACACGAGGGTAGAGTTGCAGAGGGCGAGCATGGCACCAAGCTCTGCCCGAGAGATGCGTTGCCGCCCGGCCGTGCATAGTTGCCCTGACAGGCTGGGTCGGGGAGAGGCAAGACTCAAAACTTTCTTCTTGTTGGGGACCGACACCAGGGTAGGACTGCAGCGAATTTTGATTTGTTCTGTGGTAGGATCCAATGTGATCGCCGGCCAGCCATTTTATTTCAATCTTGTCATGTCAAGAGCCGTAACTACGACATGCCTGGATCTATTTGTTTAAAATGTTGTATAGGGACATAACTGTATAATGATAGATTTAAAAGAACAAAACAATGAGAACGTTATTAAAGTTGCCTCCCTTCAATCAGCGCACACATTTTGAAAGCTTATACATCAATATTTTATTCTCACTTGCCGATCATGTTGTCATCGCAGATGAAGGAGTGGTTCCTTTAAAATCGCGGTAAGCTTGACCTCCAGGATTTACGAACTCATTTCGTGCCCAGGACATCGACATTAAATGCTGATCTCTGAGAACACCGTTTTATTCGCACTCCTAACTTACAAATCTGGCTTTCGTCGCAGGGAGACTTGGTATTTGCAAATTTCGCCTCAGTTGAAGATTTTGATCACCTAGAACACGACATTGGTATCAACTTGACCGACAAAATCATAATTGCAAAGTATGGAGGAATATTTCGTGGAGATAAGGTCAGTGATATAGACTCTCTGTCTGTCTGTCTGTCTCTGCCTCTGTTTGTCTGTCTCCCTCTGTCTGTCTGTCTTTCTGACTCTCTCTCTCTCCCTCCCTCCCTCTCTCTCTCTCTCTCTCGGTCAGTCCTAAATTACCAATAAATCGAATGTCAAAACATTCAACTGCCATTTACTGTCACATGACCCGAACACAGCTACCTTTTTTTCCTTTTGTAGGCGTTTCTCGCAATGGAGAAGGGAGCAAAGGGGCTGATATTGTACTCCGATCCCGCAATAGTAGCGCCGAAGGGTTACGAAAATCAGACTTATCCAAACGGAATCTTTTTACCAGGCACAGGCGCTGAAAGAGGTTCTCTGTTTAAGTTTGCCATGGACCCTTTAACACCCGGATATCCAGCAAGAGGTACAGTGTGTTTTTTGAGTTCCAGTCAATTTGTTCTTGTGTACTTTTGATTTTTCCTTCCAGAGTTGTTAGGGGCGCCGTCTTTTGGCGTTAGCTTTCATGTTTTTCACGCCATTCTATCAAATGATGTGCATACTGAATGGTCATATACGATATTCTTACTCAAAAATCCCGTTTAGATACCTTTTTGTATAATATACAGTTATTGTTGTTGATGATGATGATAATGGTGGTGGTGGTGATAATGATGATGATGATGATGCTGATGATGATGTTTGTGATGGTGGTGGTGGTGGATGTGGTGGTGATAGACTAACAAATATAATTTTCCTGTTCCATTCAATAAAAAAACCCAGATATGATTGATTTACCATGGTGATTCTATCAACAAAATCAAAATCATGCTACATCCCCTTACCACCGCATTGAAATACCGTTCACAGATTATGCATACAGGATCGACGAAAACGAGGCTCGTTTGCCAACCATTCCTGTACATCCTATAGGATATGACGACGCCAGACAATTCCTCAGGTACTGAACACATAACTTGTTTGACATTCATGCACAAATTTGATATATGCAGTTTGTATAAATGTTTGGAACGCTGTTCTTAGTGTTTTCCCATATACATTCCTGTTTAGCAATACGATATTTATTTCGCAGTTTTGTTTTTCACTTTGTGGTACAGACGACTTGGCGGGGATGAAGTGAAGGAAGAATGGAAGGGTCACTTGGACATAACTTACAGATATGGTCCTGGTTTCAGAGGTGTAGATGCTGGCAAGTAAGTATTGCCAAATTGAAGTAAACTCTCAACAGAGAGGGTACTTTAAACTTTATTTCGCTACATTTCCTGACACTTAGGACTGAAAAGTAAGGGTTTTGTTATTCACCATCGCGCGCGTCGACCTGGATTTGCACAGCCAGCCCACTTTCCCCATGTTCTCTGGGAAAGAAATCATTAAAAAGAAGTGGTAGGCTGTTTACCACGACGGAAAATGTAACATATGTAGGATGATATGTAAGTGTAATACAGCCCTGAAAAATGAAGTTATCGTCGCTAGCTGCGTGTCTTAATTACCAATACATGTAATCATTATACCGCTTTTGTTTTCAAACCGGAAGTTGCCCATTTTTCAAAGAAATGCTGTATTTTCAAAAAGTACTCTGAAAGTGTACATTTCCCAGACGTTGTAATTTTATCTTTCAAAAGAAAAAACGACTGGCGTGGCAAAGGGAGATATAGTGATGTGAATAGATATAACAGAGAGTCATAAAGAGAATAACACAGACAGACGGGTACAGAGAGACAGAGAATGACAGAGGGATAGAGACCGAAAGGCAAGCAGAAACGAGAGAGAGTGACTTTTTACAGACACTAGGCTTGAGCATTGTTTCGGTGACGATTTATTGGAGGTTACCAATAAACTACTTTAACCACTCGAAATGTGTTATGTTGCTTATTTTTACGACGCATTGCATGTTTCCGATTGATAAGTATTCCTCAAAACCACCTTTTCCAGTATGAATCATGATGTAAATACATGACAGCTCCAAGTATATTAATATTTCAACAAATTTTAAACAGGAAGGCGCGATTGGTTATTACGACTGAAAACAAGATGGCTACCACTTACAATGTTATTGGCAGTATAAGGGGAGCCGTTGAACCAGGTAACACACATTTTGATCGTTTCCACATCTCGACAATGATACCCATGCATTCAGTTAATGAAAGCATAGACGTAATGTATAAAGTTTCTTGCATAGTTTGCTACGGCCATAAAAGCCTAAAAATATTACCCTGCCAGGGAGCAGAGGTCAGGGAGCAGAAGTCATGTGACAGTGACAATTCATCCACCAACAAAGACTTTCGCTTGCAAGACGTCTTTAGCCTACAATAAGGCTACGTGTGTTTACAGCATAAATCAGAAGACACCAACCGATGGCTTTTATCACGTTCAACTCTCATCCCTACTATAACTTAAATCTGTTCGAGCCTTGTTCACCAACGTAGTCACATAACTTCCTTTGAAATCTATTGAAAAAATAGTCTCCCCTCTTTTCCACAGATAAATACGTCATAGTCGGTAACCATCGCGACGCCTGGGTGTTCGGAGCTGTTGATCCGAGTAGCGCTACGGCAACCATGATGGAAATGTCCCGTGCATATGGAAAACTTGTCAGAGATGGTAAGAAATGCAGAGTGAATGATGGAATATATCATTACTATGTAAAGAAAAGAGACAGAAATTTACTGCTCTTTTGTTACACTGATAGTCGAACGATCGGAGTTGTGCACAGTGAATGCACTCTGTATCGAAGTCGTCGCTTTCTTTGATAAACGTTTGCAGATCGACAAAAATTAAAGTGATTATCAAAATGTGAGCCTATATGTGTACAGTGACGCACGTCTTCTTTTTTCTCTAGGCTGGCGGCCACGTCGTTCCATCGTCTTCTGTAGCTGGGGAGCCGAAGAATACGGTTTGATTGGTTCTAACGAGTTTGTCGAGGTATGAACATGACTAAAACATTTCTGACAACTTCGGAAGTACACAAAGCGATTAACAAGTACAACATCAGAGACATTCTGTGGGAAAATCTGTTCCTGTGTTTGTTTCATTGATCAAGGTCAAAATTAAAAATTTAAATTTATCGGTCTACAGTAGGCTTATTGAATATGCTAGACGATAGTATAACGCTTCATGGCATATGACATTGTACTAGGGTGCAAAATTGACAAGCATTTACATTAGTCGAAATCAGCCTTGCACAGGGTTTCAATACAAACTTTTCGAGTATCATTTTTTCAATAGGAATTTGCAAAAAGTCTGACGGCGAGGGCGGTAGTCTATCTGAACT
The DNA here is from genome assembly GCA_001465055.1 of Ptychodera flava. Taxonomy (NCBI): domain Eukaryota; kingdom Metazoa; phylum Hemichordata; class Enteropneusta; family Ptychoderidae; genus Ptychodera; species Ptychodera flava. Next base: position 71,474 of record LD354160.1, on the reverse strand, counting down.
TGGACATATCTGTAATGGGTAAGTTTATGTGATTTTGTCCTGAATGTCTGTTACATAATTATATGATTCTTATTGTTACTGTGTGCTAAAATAATAGCAAATAACTTGAGTTGAGTTTTTGATGAAATTTTGCAGGCAACTACAGATTCATAGCCTGGTCGTCACCGCTCCTTTTTAAAGCAATGCACGAGGCTACAAAAAAGGTGAGACGAATCAAGGTTATTCAAGTTATTTATTTACCATGAATACACCAAGCAGAGCCGTGAAAGGTTTTACATCCCTTCTTTTCCTCCAATTTATCGATAAATGCAATGGAAAGGACGAATATTATCTGCAATGTGATCTACAAACTTGTGTGGGACGTACAAAAAGGTAAACGTAATGTATATGAGACTCTCCAACCATCCTGTTTTTTGTAGTTAGTTCGTGTAAGCAGTGACAATCTCTCACAGATGTTAGCATTTTCTTGTGTTACAAGGTTAAAGACCCGAACAGGAGCTCAGATGCAAAAGTTCAGACTGTTTACGAAAACTGGCTGCAAAAGGGTCCGAAGACCTCAGAAGATGTGCCTATGTAAGACAAGTACAATATCTTAATCGATGAATCGATCGATCATTCAATCAAACAATCATTCAGTAAACAATCAACCGCATGCTCGAACGAATGATCGGTCAATCAATGAAATCGATCGATAAATGGTCAAGCGTTAAATTGAAATATCATTTCTCATTAATATCTATAGTAAGTTTCATAAATGTCCGTATAGTCCTTTCAGTTTCAATTTGAAAAGTTAGTTCAATATGCAATTAGTAACTAGCTGGTGTAAAAATGCTAAAAGACCTTAAGTGATAACATAGTAACTTCAATGTACGAAGCAAGTTTGTCTACTATGATCAGGTCCATTCAGATATATATATTTTAATGAGAAAAATTCATTAAATATGCAAATTAGTAATCAGTTTATCTAAAATCGCTAAAACAATTTTCATGAATGTTATATCACGGTATTTCCAATATACAAAGCAAGTTTCCGTAACTGTGATCAATTAGGAAAGTTCGTAAAACAAGCAAATAACAATGAGCTGAAGAAATCTGCAAATGACTTCAATAATGTTATATCCTAGCATCTTTAACTTCCACAGCAAGTGTCATCAAGTTTGATCAAGTCAATTCAGATATATATATATTCCTCATTGAGAAGGTTCATTAAATATGCAAATCGGTAATTGGTTTATCTAATACTGCAAAAAAGCTTTTATGACGGTTTATCAGCGTATCCCAAATATACATAGCAAGTTTCCTCAACTTTGATCATGCCAATTCATATATACATTGTATCTCTAATTTTTAAAGTCGTTAATATGAAATTTAGTAATTAGCTCATCTTAAAGTGCTTAAATGATTTTTAGTATTGCCTTCAATGTGCGTAGCAAGTTTCGTCAACTTTGGTCAAGTGAATTCAGATACATATCCCTGATTAGGAAAGTTCGTTACATATGCAAATTAGTAATTAACTGAAGTAAAATTGCTAAGTGACTTTCTATAATGTGTTAACCTAGTATCTTCAATATACACAGCAAGTTTTGTAGACTTTGATTGAGTCTATGCAGGTAAATATCCTTAATTAGGAAAGTTCATTAAATATGCAAATTACGATTAAGCAATGTGCAGCGTATCGGAAGCTTTGAGCGAATTGGTTGACTGAAACTTATGGTCTGTGATGAATCTTTTCAAAACGGCCAATCAGCTACTCATTAGTTTCAGACTCTTTAAGTTGCTGTGAATATTGACAATCTACCAATCGGATCAAATCTTCCAAGCCGCCGCACGTTACCTCTGCTGGTTTTGCTACAACAAGTTTTTAGGGTAATGACCCTTTCTTAAACCTAATAGAAACTTTTAATAATACACTACATAGCTTTTCATTCTGCTTTTCCTCAGAATTGGAGATCTTAGCGCTAACAGCGACCATGCCCCGTTTGTAATACGCGTCGGCGTACCTTCCACATTCATGGGCTACATGCATACATCGGTAGGTCAAAGTATTACGTTCATCTATACCGAGATGGTTACAACCGCTACCGAGCACTAAGAGCCCTGATCTTTCTCAGCCACACAGTGGTTTGCGTTGAATCGTTGGCATTACAGGGATAAAACATACTGTCTAAATTGAGGAGTTGCTTACACTTTAAGGCGTAATTATCATATGGCCGGGAATATCAGTCAACAACGAAAATATAAACTCTGCGAAAGTTGAAACATTTCCTGAAAAGAGGTCACGCGAAGTCAAAATAACACCACACATTCCGCTTTTAAACTGTCGAGAACCACCATTTGCAAAGGTCGTATCTGTGGATCTGCTGGTGTCGTTTTGACTACGTCTGACCTCTTTCTAAACAATGTTTCAAAGTTCGATTGAAAGTGGGCTTCAACTTGACAACTTCGGATTTTAAAATGGTCAAATTACATGTTTACATATGAAATACTGTTTTTACAACATTATGAACAACAAAATTTCGATAAACCTTATAACAGTGGTTCAAATATATCAATGCGCCATTCGATGATGAAAATCGTTCGATTTCTTCAACAGATTTTCGTCTAATACGAAATAAAGCAAATGATTGACATTTGTATGTAAAACCCAAAAGTTTGGGTGAAAACTATGCAAGAGTGCATGAAACATTATAACCCAAGCAAGGGACTATGCATCCTTGAGGCAGAAGACAATTTGCCCTCCTTATACGTTTGACAAATGCTCACCTACCCTCGGGCATATAAGCTTAAGCCCATGTGTAGGCTATAGTATATATTATTGCCCCTCAACTCAATTTGTAAATACATATTTTATCAATTCATGACCATTTGTCACAGAGATTACTCATTCTAAAAATGTTTCCCCCTTTTCAGATTTTGTATCCAATGTATCATTCAGTTTACGAGACTTTCCACCTCGTGTCTACTTACTACGACCCAACATTCGAGTACCACGCCACCGTTGCTCGTGTTTGGGGCGAACTGTTGCGTTCGTTTGCCGACTCCCTGGTTCTGCCGATGGACTGCCGAGACTACGCCAAACGAATCGATGAACTTTTCCAGTCCGTCAAAACAGAATTTGAAGAAAAACTCGTCGCCAGAAACATTTCTCTCGGTAGGTTAATAAAGGCTGACAGGTTCCGACCGCGCCAGTCTGAACTATATTTTACAATGTCAATTTCAAAGCTCGCCGCGCGCACATTAAAGAAATTAGCTGGGCATAAATTTCATTCGAGGTTGTTTATTCAGCCATTTACTCTCATGTGAGGGCGATCTTTCGTGAGTTTTTTTCCTTTTGCGCGGTTGAGCAAAATATCCAACATGTTTATTGTTTTTGTATCGCAAGGAAAATTCCTCACCGCCTTCGCCGGAGAAAGTGATTTTCGTTAAACATTATTTTTACTTAAAGCACGCGCCTGTAATCACATAACAGTACAAAATGACCGCATATAGCATTGAAAACAAAGTCGTTTGTGGTTCGATACACGACACAGGCAGCTGTATGCATTAGAAAATTTGGCCTATATATCTTGTCTGCCATGTATCTTGACATTATCATCTTCTCCGGCCCATATGGTGAGGAAATTTTCTTGCTACAAAAAATAATAAACTCGGAATACGCTTTGCCACATCCTCGTGCATCCTTTGTGGTATTTTCGTAATAGCCTGATAATATTATTCATGTCATAAATATAGAAGGCTTGTCTTATAGTGCCACGGTTTTTATCACAACATTGTTCGATATTGCATTTAGAGGAGGGGGCGTTAAATAGTTCCAATGGTCTTGATTCTTTCGTATTGGTATTGTAACTCCCCTTGCCGCCTAACAATCTCACCGAAACTCCCTGGTTTTGTCAATCTATCTTGGCCAATTTTTGGCATGCTGTAACCGCCTTCTTGTGAAAGTATCTTTACACTATTTCTTTACTCTAAAACGAATTTACTTTTCGATTGGCACTGCAGTCACGTGACACTTTATTCCTCCGATAATGTACTGACGCTGTGTACATATATAATTAATGTATTTACTTATCTGTCATTTTCCAGACATCTTGGAAAACGCTATCCAAAACATGACATCAAGCGCCGAGTACGTTCATATGACAATCGAAGGATTAAAAGGCACAAAAGAGTAAGTTTCAATTCCAAACCCAATATTTTTCAGCTTCTACAGAAACATAGTTGAAGGGAAAATGGTAGTACAGATCTTGTTTTTAATGAATCATGGTACAAATGAGCGAAAAGAGAACATTACCTATTGTATGCTTGACTTTTTATCGTCACGCAATGTCTGCCTTACAGTGTACACTCCATTTAAGTCAGTATTTTTTATGCGGATGATGATTCATGTAAATAAGTTAAATAATATTTTTGTGCATACGATAGCTGTAAACTTTGATAACATGGTTTCTGGTTTGTCTATTGATAATTTGGCATTTCGTTGCTCTTCTGTCCAGCGCTTGTTGAAACGCCGAATCAACATTTACATTCTTATACGATGGTCATTTTCATCGCTCATTAGCCGACACTGACAGCATTACTGTAATACATTGAACCTGTACGAAAACAAAGAACACGACTTGCAGACCGGCCTGGCCGCCCAGTCGCTTGGTTTGTGTCGTCAGACCTGGTTGTGTCCGGCCAAGCAAGGGGCTCTCTACGATCTAAGCACCAGCCTACCACATAGCCTGACTGTCTGCTGAAGTTAATTCCTTTAATTTATTCTGTTTTGATATTTATATGCTCGCAGACTTGGAGCAAGTCTACTTGCTGACACTATAACAGAAAACGCCTTTAGCAAACAGAAAGACGATAACATCTTTGGAACGAGTTATAGAAAATTGACGATTGTAGTTCGCAAAGTCATGATAAAGGGACTATCAAACGAAAAGTTACCGTCAAGTCTTATGTCGGCCTACAATTTAACTCTACATCTGTATGGTGTTTCCTTTTCAGTCCAATGGCATATCGTATAGCCAACGATGTCCTGACTGGATTCGAACGAGTTTTCATCGACCCCTTGGGTTTACCGGACAGGTCGCTAGTGAGGTAGGGATATACAATTCTGAACATAAGTTAGTCTTTGCGTCTAAAGATTTTAAGAGTTGTTTGTGTTGTTAAGGTAGAACGCGCCTCGGGGATAGATATTCGGACTCTAAAACTTTTACAATTCTTTTTGATATACCACTTGTTGGGGTTCATTTTAAAGCTCTTTGTGTAAGAAATTTTGTCTTTTGCTTAGTTTTTCGAAAATCTAAAATTTTATTTTTTCTCCATAGAGTTAACAAAGGGATGGCTCCCATTTTGAATATTAAATATCGGTAAATCTTGGGTTATTTGTTTCTCTAGCACCAAATTTTGCACGGTGAACCCCGATTTTTATTCTTGACTTTGAAAGAGAAAGGGTGAAATATTCCTTAAGAAAAAGTATGAGCAAAAGTTTAAGTCTTTCACTTTCGAGGCGCATACTACCTTAAATATCGAAATAGTGGTATAATAAAAGCCACTGTCTACAGATGTATTTATTCTTAAAGTACTATTGCTTTTGATATTGCTGTTAATTTCTTTTTTTGTTTTGGAAGAAGACTATGCCTATTTGCATTTCTACAAATCTAAATTTATGCGTGGGTCGTCGAAAACGAGTTGTCATTATTACGTCGTTACGGTACAGATTTGTAAGTTTCTTTTACAAATAAAAAAGCGACTAGGCCTAATTGTTCCGTTCATAATAGTGTGAGTTATTTCCTAGTTTGCTCATTTCTGCTCTGCATTCGTGTTCTCGTTCCAGACATGTCATATTCGCCCCGAACAGTAAAAATGCGTATGCCAGCTCCGGTTTCCCCGGACTCAAAGACGCACTTTTCGAAATCGACCTCGTTGACCCGGAAGACGAAAAGGCACGCTGGAACCAGGTCAGACACGAGGTCGCAAGGTTGACCCATGCCATCGAATCAGCGGCCGCGTACTTGGATGACTTTTTGATGACGCTGCATCGAGGGAAACACGGCGGCTTATAGCTCCCTAAACTGTATTCGCTATCGTTAGTTGTTATCGTTGACAGACGTCGACAAATTCAAGTATTTTCGTAGTAGAACAACAATATTGCTAATTGTACACATGCCGTTGCATTTACAAGACAAATCCCTTTACTAACACACTTTAGGAACAAGACTGATTTTTTCCGATATACACAATATAAATGATCACATTATTACAAATATTTAATGTTTTCACACTGAGAAATGGAGTATCTATCCACTATCGCGTCCATTGTCTTTCTCCAAGTGTGCATTTATCACGTGCATCTCTTTAGACGAAATAGGAATTATGACTCGGAGAATATATAACACCGTATTCATAATGTTGGAATATCTTTTAGTAGAATTAATCATAGTTACCAACGTCTACGTCACGGGTAGGGACGGCTAAAGAATAAAAACGTATATATATAAGATGCAAGGAATGTCATTTTACTCTCCTATCGTCTTCCTATGATGGTCAGTCGCCCATATACTCAAGTATTATTCTGATAAAATTTAATGAAATTTCTTTGTTACGCGATATTAAAGCAACGTTTTAATTCTGAGATGGAGAAATGTATACAGTTTGAATGTCTGATTTATCTTCACAACATCTTTTATTTTTCTATTATAACCATGATGAAACGTTACTCTGCTTCGATTCCACAATTACATACCATTCTTCGTTTTTTTTGAGATTGTATTTTCCATTGTGAAAAAAACATTGAAGAATAAAGTATTATTGGTGCATATTCTTGGACTGTAGAACTGTACAAAACACGCTACCATTGTCAATGTCTTGAAATTATTCCCGGAATTCATTCATTTGCAAAATTAAAATGAGTTTTCATGACAAAAAAAAACGAAGTAAAACTGACGATACTTCGTCTCAGTTTCAAATAAACAGACTTCACAAACAAGTAGTATTGCAACGAATGGCTTTAAAATCACTGATATTGTTTTCAGAGGACATCTGCAAATCGATAACCGCCATGCTTCTGTTTCACGTGGTAGCAATTCAATATGCTTTATAAGAAAGTGAATGTGAATCATCCCGAAAAGTCTTCATATAGAAATGAACTATGGATTTTATTTGTCGTTCTCGAACAAGTTTACCAAGGCTACCTGTGAAAGCGAAGTTTGAAGTACTAGTTTTGTGCTGTCTATTTTTTTCCGTCACAAAATGTTTTGTCCTTCGAAATCTCATCTGCATATCGATATGTATATGACTGCAGTCAGAATCCGCCTTCCCCTCTGTTTTTGCTCCTCGTGAGGCTATTTTAATCAACTTTAAGTCAATGTTTTCATGAATCGTCATTCTACCCTATCAACCACGGCACTAAGTCGGCCAACTTGTCATCAAAAAGTCTGCATACATATAAGGTCTGTCTGTCTGTCTGTCCTACTCTCTGTTGATGTTTTTTGGTGATTCCTTGAGGTGGTATGCTTCTCGAAAGTGAAAGACTTAAACTTTTGCTAAACATTTCTTCAATGAATCTTTCAACCATGCTATTACCAAATCAAGAATAAAAATTGGCGGTGACCGTGCAAAGTTTGGAACTATTGAAATGTATCACCCAACAATTCGCGATCTTTGAAATTTAAAATGGCCGCCCTGTGTTAACTCTAATGAAATAAAATTAAATCTTGGATTTTCGAAAAACTCAGACGGTGAAACTCTTACTTTCTCCAAGGGCTTTAAAATGAGCCCCAACAAGTGGTAGATCAGAAAAGAATTGTAGAAATTTGAGAGTCCGAATAATCGGTCCCCAAGGCGCGTTCTACCGTATGTCTTTCATTCATCCACATCAGTCGTGATTCCAACACTGCGACTGCCACAGATTAGGGGTAGGGCGACCTTGTCGCTGCATTCAGGGCGCGGCCATTGACTGTGGCCTGCAGAAAGGCAAGGGCGAACCATCTTCGACGTTCGTATAACCTTAATTGAGCTTGGCATATTTTTGTACCTATAAACTTTATTTCACTTTCCATATTTAGTATTTCTAACATGTCAAGGCAAAAACAATTTCATCCATCGCAGAGAGTTTGCGTTGGCTAACTAAACAAACATGTCTACGCTTCCGGGCAATCTTATCTCCGATCTCATATATCAGCGAAAATGTCTCGCCATTTCGGAGCTCTCTGCGTTTTAACCTAGTTTTAAAAGTTGCCAGCTGATCCAAAGCTCCAGGATTGACTTCCCTTCCTTTGAGATGATGAGACAAGACAGAACTCGAAGACAACTTATTCTGGTGGGGTTAGTGGCGGTTATTGCAGGTTTTGTGATCGGCATCCTCATCGGTGCCGTGGCCATCGACAACTCGGAACCAGAGAACGCTGCAGTGACTGCCGCTCTCCGAGATGGCGACCCGTCCATTACAGACAAACTGATCAATGAAATCGATGGGAAAAACATCAAGGAGTTTTTAAGGTAAATATTAGTCTTTTAATCATAAACAAAATATTATAGCTAGCATAAGTATACTCTGAAATGACTATGTGCAATTTATCGTCAGCGAATAACCGCGAATGGGATATTCCCCGTTCATAGCTATTTATTACGTGACACCAAACGGTAGCCGTACTTCGCCTGGTTCAAAATTACAGGTGAAATACGTGTGCGAAATTCGTTGACTGCAATTGTAAGGAGCTGTACCTATTACACCTGTACAGACTTACAGGAACTAGCGGTGTCACTTTTCACATTTAATCAAGTTGAGTTTCCCTCGACATCGATCACCCTTGCTCTCGTCCCAACAAATTTCAAGTTATTTGCGAGTTCAGCCCGCCTGTAACCTGCTCTCTATGACCTTTAAATGACCTCACGATGTCCTTCTGTCAACTCTTTCGCGATACTTTTATTACATGTTGTAAATGAATAACCCATTTACTTGGCTATACTCTACCTTATCTACACTTTGAATTACTTACATTAGTGCCTATACACAGTACAAGCTTACTCTGTATACAGCACGTATGTACGTTTTTTGATGTGTGCAGACCCGACAGTGAGTTTAATCTGGCAACGTTAAGAGAAGTCATACAGAGGTTAGGAACTTTTTCTTATGAAATTAACAATTTCAGTTCAAGTGGAAGTTAATAATCTAGTATGGAAACGAATACTTTAAAAATATGTTAGTGACAACAAAGTTAGTATTGGCATTTTACATCATTGTGTGAATATCGAGCGAAGCGTTCTGATTGGACAAATGCTCACGCCGGCTTTGCTGATAAATTAAGCAATAAACCTCGACGCAAACGAGAATACACAAACTTTAGGTACGATGTGCCATAGCACAAGCCACTAAGTGAGAGCTGTACGGAGTACGATAACTGCCTGCGGAGGGGTCAATACTATCATGTAATATAAATGTTGATTTTTTCCGGCCTGCAAAAGTTGTTTTCTCGGTAGTTTTAGTACTGCAAAGGGAGAAAGCAGAATTAAAAATTCAGTGCAAGGGATCAAGTTTTATTGACGAGAGGGATATGCAGCACCCATACTCGGCTATGGCTATGGAAGTGACGTGCGCAGACAATAAAAAGTGATTGCTTCTAATTGACGATACTTGGTCCCGGGCACGAAGTTTCTAGTCGGCGACTTTGACAAAAGTGTAAATCTGCAGCTTTAAACTTTTTTTGAATGCAAAAACTAAAGAGAAAACAACTTTAAACGCTTGAAACCCAAATATTGATGTTATACGATCATAATATTATAATAGCAATATTATTGTATCATAATAGCAATAAAACTCTTATAAACTAGCGGTGCGGTGCTGTGGCGTATCGATTGCGCTCCTGTCAGGGGTCATGAGCGCGATCGAAAGGCACAGCGCCGCAAGCGTATTCATTGCTACAAAACTCTCTACGGAAAGTATACACTTAAATTTGGTAAAATTTGCTCTACACAGGCACCTAGTGCTAAATGTCGCGCATTGCACTTAAATCTCGTGTATACCCGTCTGCGACGGGAGTTATTGCCTAATCTTATATGAATACTTTTTACCTTCCATGACAAAGTGAAGACAAAAGCGCTATTATTGATCCGATCCAATCAATTTACCAGAAAAATCCCAATGGAATGTTCAATTTGGAGACTTCTGTCCTGATGAAATGTAAATTCTTAATTATAACCTTGTATATCGGTGTCTAAGTATACATTCTTAGATCTCTTTTCGAGCGTTTCCCTGAAGTGCCGTCAATAGTGCACCCATTTGTCCCAAACTAGTGTGCTTCTCAAGTACAATCCACTACAGAAAGTATCTCCGTGTAGGTATTTCACCAGTGACCCGCATTTAGCCGGCACGCCCATGGATTTGGTACAGGCAGAGTACGTGAGGGATAAGTGGCTGGAACAAGGACTGGACTACGCCGACGTCGTTCCTTACGATGTACTGCTGTCTTATCCGCGGGGCAAGGAGAACAGGGTAGGTGATGAACAGATGAATAGGGTATAACATGGAAAGTGGTGCCGTCACAGGGGATAGCGTACATGTCAATCCCAGGGTTTTTTACGTCTTTTTTCTCATCAGCTCTGATTTCTTTTTTTATTGTTTATTTTATTAAAAAAAAACTATTATGATAGCCATGATAAAAGTTCACACTACCAACCTTAGTTGCCTTGGTCTTAGCACTGGTTTTTGTAAAGATTTCTTCTGTTTCTCCTTTATTGTGTCACGTATTTGTCCTGCGATAACTATGAGCTAAGTTTAATCACCATGCTTCTATGTCATGCCTTTAATTGCCCAACGTATCAAAGCAAGTAAGGGTTAGTTAATAATCTGTTGACGCTGTCACAAGATTGTCATCAGAGTCAACAAAAGTCTTGCTGATGTGTATATGTAAATGATCTGGTGGCTGCTCTAATAAACTGTAAACCTTGACGAACAGAAAACGAAGGGTGTGCTTGACACCATTTTGAATGCATTTTTGGACATACTGAAAAATTCGATGTAACTATACGATATTTCGAAAAAAAACAAAAAAACATTTCGATACCAGGCTGGTTTTTATACAACCAATGGCCTAGAGGAGGCTATGTGCAGACCAGTATATTTTTGCTCTGGATATACACGCCTGGTAATCACATTCTTACCCATTTTTTTACCCTTAGGTTGAACTAATCGACAGCAGCGGCCATGTCGAATTTGAGTCTGCCCGCGAAGAAGCCATCTTGGATGAATCTCAACGGAGGGACGACATCGTACCGCCGTTCAACGCATATTCAGCCGCTGGTACTGTAGAGGTAAACGATTTATAAACATCAACCTTCTTAAATAATCGCGGAATGATACTTTCAGATTGTAAAGAAAATATCACATTAATCAGCTCTCAGCTTTTCATATTATGTTGTTTCATGAGCTACACTTTGCATAATATGGTATAGTTGTAGGATCCAGCCTCTGGGGTACAAAGTTGGAAATTCTTTTAGCCGCAGCATTTAATTTTGCTGTGTTTTCTTATATTTTTGTCCTGTTTACTGAACATGCTGCTGGAAGCAGAATAAGAGTGGACAGTGTTTCCGGGACAAAATACAGCTATGGTCCTTTCAATCAGAGCATAAAATGTGAAAGCAAAGTTTGTTGCCAATGGGTGGAGGAGGCTAATTTTAGAGCTTGATATGTGTGACCACCAAGGTATACAAAATGTGACAAAGATATTGGTACAAAAGTCTAATCCGGGAGGAAAAAATTTTATTTACCTAGTTCATAACTTACAAATCTCGCTGTCGTTGCAGGGAGAGTTGGTATTTGCAAATTTCGCCTCAGTTGAAGATTTTGATCACCTAGAACACGACATTGGCATCAACTTGACCGACAAAATCATAATTGCAAAATATGGAGGAATATTTCGTGGAGATAAGGTCAG
>LD354160.1:1299-25900 GCA_001465055.1 Ptychodera flava | reverse complement strand
TGCGGGTACGCCATACTTCACTGAAAGGCTAACCCTGGTTCCAGCGTTTTGTTTTTACTGACGACGATACAATTTTGTATTGATGACCGATTTTGCTTTATTTGCATACGATAATTACCCTCATGTTTTCGCGCTCACCCATATATATCGTTGATTGGTGTATCACATGTATGATAACACCCGTGATTATGCCGTGAACCGTCTACCAGCATCGTCGGGCAACAGTTCATTAATAGCGTACCGATCTCTCCATCACGTGACATTTTCAGACTTTAGTAACCAGACGACTACGTAGGTGGGTCACTCGAAGAGTGTGTCAACTTCCTGAAAATGTCGGCAAAAAGAGGGGATTTCAAGAAATCTTTTCGAGACACGATCAAACTGAAGCAAACGGAAGTAGGCTACATTCTCCTCAACGCGACAGACGATGACGAAAGCACCCCGCCGTCGCCTGTTGCTGTGGATCTGACGGACTTGTTCACGCAACAGAAGCGAAGTTGTTTCGAGAGAAGCCGAGAATATTTCGAACTCCTGAGGAAATCTGTCTTCGGCGTTTTTCTGTCACTCTTGCGCGGGACAACTTTCGCTGCAGCCGGATTTCTGATCGCCTACGCCACGGAACAGGGGATACCTTACCTGCAAGTGTTGTTCATCGAGAACGTGACTATTATGGTGGTACTGTGTCTATGTCTCGTCGGTTGCCGGCTGGACGTGATGGGAGACAGCCCGAAATGCTTTGTACTAACCATCAGTTCTGCGCTGTTTCTCTGCATGGCGTCCATCGCCTTCCCGGCATCTCTGGTGCTGATTTCTCTGCAGAACACATCGGCGGTTATTGGTGTAGTGAAACCGATACTGACAGCTTTGGTGGCCGGGATCTTTTTATCCGAACCCTGGACGCTGTTCGATGCTTTCTGCTACGTACTGAATGTAACCGGAATACTAATATTAACCGTGCCGTCGCTAATATTTTCGGAGGACCCGACAGTAGACGAACTGGTCGAAGACGACGCGGCTTATTCAAATCGCGTCGTTGGTCTGACTCTGGCCGCACTTTCAGCCGTTTCCTTCTCCCTATCGTCGATCCTGGCGCGTGCGTTGAAGAGTCGAGTAAACGCCGCTGTTTTGTTATTCTACCGAGGTCTCTTTGGTTTTCTCTTCAGCTTTATCTTGATGTGCTGGCTGGAGAGCCCGTCATGGCACTGGACCAGGCCGATGTATCTCATCATGATCGCCGAGTCACTTCTGATCATAGTTTCAGGATGGTCCTTCTTCCGCGGGTTACAGCTGGAGAGCGCCGCCAAGGTGGTATTATTGACGAACGCTCAGCTTGTTGTCGCATACGCCGTACAGATCTGCGTGCTCGGCTACGCCGCGGCCCTCAAAGACGTACTCGCTGTGGTATTGATATCGGTGAGCTTGATTTCCGTCGCCTTAGTAACGTCAGTGCAGAATCTAAAACAGCAAAAGTTGTTACTAGCTGTGACGAACCCGCCGAAAGAAAAGCCTGAACTCTCATTCGAGTAGTTTATCTCGCGGTAGCTTTCTGGTAGCGCTGTCAAGAAGTGCCTGAACTTTTGTGGAGGGACCGTGAACTACCATACAGCATCAGAGTCGCCAGTTTCAAAAGTCTAAAACTTGCGAGATCCGAGAATGTATCATGACAACATGGTTTTGCTACGACGCCATGTATGGAATAATAGGCTGAACGTTTTGGAAAGGACAAGTAACGAATACAAACGAACGACAGACAGACAAACATGTGTGTAAGAATTTCTCGGACACCAGACACACTGTCTCTTCTCATGCCATCCCTGCCATGCTACGCTGGGAGTGTGGGGACACTATTGTGGGATGGTTTTGTGATGACACTCACAAGATCATGATACTGTCTCTATATTTTTCGTGTGAAATGTATTTTCCTTTGACGAATGCTCATTTGCCATCTCCGCACCCTATAGTATGCGTATTGTTTGACGAATGGTAGGTCGCACACAAGAAAACAGAACTACAACGCAGGTGGACGAGACATCAGTGTGAGACACGAGTTTTGTGTTCTCCCAGGTGGTAACAAATACATGAAGATATGCAAAGGTACAATGTAATTTAGTTATTCTGAATTATGCATCTGAAAGTACTGTTAACGTGATGCTTCGTGTCAGAGATATAGCATGCGGAGAAGAAAAAAAATTATCAGTGTACTAACAATATTTCGCACAACAATTGATGTTGAAGACTTGTAGACTGTATTTTTTCGAAGGGGAATGTTAATTAAAGAAATTCATGACGACCCTGGTTTATTCTACAAAAATACTGCAACTGCAATTTTTTGCAAGTATGGACGGTATGTTAGAAAAACAACGCTACACACAAATGGGCTGAGATTGAATGTTTCATACTCGTTGAAATATTTCTGCTTCACACTGAGCCCAATATAAATTCGCTAATGCAAGTGAGACATTCCGTCACAGTCCATTTGGACATAGGATTATTTCAATCACATTCTCGTCACACAGAGAAAATGTCAACTTCCACAATGGAAACCTAATATTAAAACAACCATTAACCAGTTGTTGTAGTTCTCTTTGAAAGTGTTTGCTAAATGTAGGAGTTGCCTTCCGTACGATTTATGAATGACAGCAAGAAAGAGGACGTCTTTTTTAAGTTAAAGGCAGCAGTCTACTCCTGTTATGCATAGGAGATATGTTTATTGGTTTATTTAAATTAAAACCATTGGCATTTTGCTGGCGAAATTAGTCCTTAGGAAGAGCTATGTGGATTACAGATCGTTGATTGACCGTATCTGTACGTGGTGTAGAACTTTTACAAGTACTTGTGTGATGGTTAGTAATTCACATGAGAGCTGGAACTCTATCGTGACTTGTGATACCAGCTTTGACGAACACGCGAAACAACATCATTATTGCATCAGGCATCGTGACCGAGTCCGCACGCTCAGGTCTTCCTGTCATGACGTGCGGTACCAGATATAGAAGAATGATGATGATGATGATGATAATGATGATGATGATGATGATGGTGGTGATGATGATGATGATGATGATGAAGTAATGTCATGTCGAGTAATCACAATAATTAGCTATTTATATGACGTGA
Organism: Ptychodera flava; assembly: GCA_001465055.1. Classification (NCBI taxonomy): domain Eukaryota; kingdom Metazoa; phylum Hemichordata; class Enteropneusta; family Ptychoderidae; genus Ptychodera; species Ptychodera flava. The sequence goes on along the minus strand of LD354160.1, from coordinate 22,783 downwards.
CGTTTTGTAGATACGGAAGCCGCAAAGGTAACAATTACGCAAATTTGAATTAGCCGCAGCACTTGACACTTGACCCTGCGGGTAATGCTACAATTCTTTTGTTTCGGACCCTCTTCATGAATAATTTACGACGATAATGTAGTGGTTGCGTAATAATAAAAAAACATGAAGGTAGCACACAGACCTCCATGATTAAAATTAGTCACTGGGTGGATTGTTAAATGTGTGAACGAGTTACGCCATATTGTTGATTTTAATACCAACATATAGAAACACAAAAACTTGACAATAACATGTCTGTCACCGCAGACTGTACCAGATGTTTGCTTATATCTACGAACTCACTGAGCTGTTTTCAGCATTTGCCTATACTGCAGAACAATACCCTTACCTCTATCTTTCGCTGGCACACGATAATAAGGTGATAGTGTTTATTTTGTGGGATAATAACTCTAGTTATAATTTTCATTAAAGGGACGCATTCCCTGGCGTGAGTACACCTATTATTGTTACATGTGTATTTTTCATATCACGGTTTCCCTCTGACTTTTACCGTACCTGCCTGATACAATTTAACATCACCGGGACAATTTTTAACTATTTCAATTGATTCACTTGACACTGAGGGCGTTGTTCCATAAGCCTTCAGAATTCGGTAATCTAAAATAGTCTTTCTACACGACTTAGCATAATCTCGCTCAAAGTCTTTGGACCCATGTATTATGTCTTAACTTAACAGAATTTAAAGAATAAAGTTTTGGAAAATCTGCTGTGTTTTATTGCATAAATCGAGTGACTGAGATTATTGGGCCGTACCATGTATTCATGCATGATGGAATAAATTAACCATACTTATTAATGACTCAGTTCCTAATGAAAATATTTTTACTGCAAGGCTTCATAATGTGTAAAAAATTCATATCATGGTATCAATGTTCGTCAGAAAGGTCGCATACGCAAGCGAAGTCACACCGTGCCCTCTGGAGGCGTTAAAATCGTAACGGACACGTAAAATTAATGGGACAAAACGAAATGTGAAGATAGAGGCTTGAAATTGAGATATGACGAAATACACAGTAAAACCGTCCGAACCAACTTCTTTCGAAAGAGTCATATATATATATCACATGAAATCAACGTCTTCATCTCTCACAGCCACCATTCGCCACTCCGTTGTCACCCCTTGCCAGTGACTTGTACTTATTTTTTATAGCTGAATTCATTTTAATCATAAAATGAAACCCAGATAGTGGACACTTCTACCATCAGTATGAAAAGGAATATTAACGTAACTGTAGATAATAAAAACAATAAACAGATGGGTTGAATTTCTATAAAAGCAATCCACATGAACTGATACAAAATTATCATATCTGACAAAGAGAAGTGAAAAAAAAGATGAATTGCTGTAATTGTATGAGAAGTTCAAGGACCATTCATGACCTTCAAATCTTACAAGCCTTGAGTGTTCAGCGATAAGATAGCCAGTTTTTTTATTTTATTTATGAATACAGTAAAGGGTATTCATTTGTGAAGATAAATAGAATTTCAGTTCAATACATAGGAGTGAAGGACGAGTTCAATTCCATAAAAACAAATAACTTTCTGAAGTTCAAAATTGTGTAGTTCAAACAGGAAGCTATGGTACTGTAAAATATTTACTGTTACAGTGATGGGTGTAGAAGATCATCAGTTTCTGACATCGGGATTGCTTTGCTATTTTGGTTCTTGTACAAACGTTTATCTTCCTAACCAAGCAAGAGATCCTATTTTTTTCTGAGCTCTAAACTATCCTCTGCCTTACACGGATGTGCCCTCAACGGTTTAAATGTTGATGAGTGTCGACCACAGAGCTCGCCAGTTACTGTGTAGCGAAACCGTATCCGGGCTTCGACACAGATCAACATCAGTGGGGTGAACATGGGGAGATTCTGAGGTCGCTCTAGCCATTCAATATTCAGAGGTCAATGTTTACGTGTGGTTGGACTGCCAGTGGTACCAGGCAAATAGAGGCTTTAACATAGAGCAGAAGTTAACTGAGTAAAAACAATATAAGATGGTGGAACTTCAACCTGGCTTATCACTTTTCATCACGAAAATGATTTCCATTTTCATAGCGTAAACAAAGTGGATTAAACTCAAGCTTGAATTCATTTATAACGTTACCTCAGTTACGAAATCGTTTCAAGAGGCGACGTGTTTTCTCGCAAGGGGTGTAACTTGTATCTCAATCCATGGAGGTACATCCATGCTCAGAGCAATGGATTCGATATGCTTGAAATTGTTCCCAATATTGCGCCAAACGGCAGCACTCCATAGGCCCCAAGACGTACCAACGTCACCATTTGCAGGACTGTCCGGTATTAAAGCCTTTTAAATACCCCGGAGTTTGTCCTTGCCCTAAACAAGTGTACATTGACGTTATGTGCGAAGGCTATCAAAACCGGCAAGTAGAAGTTACGACGCACCTGTGGGATGGTTAGCCATTCATCGAGGTGGGGCTACAATATACGACGCCATCAACGGCCAAAACACTTTGCAACTGCGTTCGTCAACGGGTTAGACATCGAAGCTACGAAATATACAGCAACTTCAATGTAGCTTACTAGGCCCACCCAAACGTTTGGTTTCTCTGAATCGATGTCAACTGACCAGGTGTCCGTGGCAATCGTCTTTCCCATAGGAAAGGCGATGGCCACCGGCGTTCTTTGACCGCGGGCCGATTACACATACCCTTAAGGTACTTACAATCGTGTTCGACTCTCAGTGCTTACTTACAAAGAAGCAAGTCCATGCCATGTTTTTTCGTTAACGCTGCTGAATTTTAAGGTAAGTATAATTTCACCAGTTGTCATCACTGGCCAGAATTTTCACCATACGGTGTAACCATTTTTACGCAGAAAGCTATGAAATTTTCAACTTTCCAGAGTCAACATTAAATGCATGATTTTTAGGTATTTCTATCAACTCATCGCGCGACGCCAAAATGAACTTTTCCTCTACAGATACTGCAGAAAATTGAAGTTTTATGGGAATTTCACGTATAAAGTGACATGTTTCAGTTAAAGGATACGAACACCATTAGCTTCCTTTTAATATCTGAGTTGGTAGGCTATAAAACCAGTCAGACGTCTTTCGATGCCGGTGATGACGCCAATGCAAATAAGGCGCCCGCCAGCTTTCGTTAGCATATCGTAAAGTTTATTACCCCTTTGTCATTTTGATGGATATGATTATAATTCAGAGTTACCCTTTCCTTTGTATTCGACATACGCCAGACAAAAGAAACAATTCAGGAGCCGAATCGACTCATGTTCCACACGATTTCGATTCGAGCAACATTTATAGAATAAACTGTTGCACTTAACATGCTTAAATGGGAGTTGTAACAGAATTATTGATGCTTTTGAAACTCATATTTATTTTCAGTTGAGGGAACAGCACAAGTAGTCACAATATTTTTGCTTTAAAAAAGAGGGCATGAACCAGGTCAGGTCAAACGTATCACACCGCCTCCGGAGTTTCCATGATTGTGCGTTAACCATCAAGTTCGCGTCGCTAGGATACCAACAGCGACCGCAAACCCACATCAAACTCGGATGACTGAACTCTTTTAGGACCAAGGTGATCTCTCTTCTCCTTTCTCGGCATGCTTCTTACAGCTCGACAAGTTCATGGTGAATGTGATCTCACAGGAAATAACCACACGCATAGTGAACTAATTGGCAAAATATTTCAAAAATGAAGATTTCGTATTTTTTTTATGAAGAGTGTCAGGTATAGCGATGTGAATACCGCATATCTGTAACGAACGATAGCAAGGGTAAGATCATGATTTGTAGCTCGCTAAGGATGGTGTTCATGACGGTGATATCGATGATGCTGGAGCCGGGCGAGGGTATCATCAATATTACCATCATGAGCAGCAGCCCGAGAACAGGTAACAAATCACGATCTTACCCGAGCAATAATGTGTTATCAATTTTATTACACCGAACAAAAACTTCTGTGTCCGAACCTAGTATTATATGCAACACGATTGAAACTAATTTTGGATAATTGGATGGTGAAGTAATGTCGATTTAATCTACAAATGTAATCTCATCTGCTTTTCTTTTTATATTACACACTTCTTTTTATGAGTAATTTTCTATATTGCAACATTCAGCTATGTGGCACCTAACACTTTTGAGAAATTTGCAAAATATGAAAATCCAATTATCCCAAATTAGTTCCAATCGTGTTATGCGTAAAAAATCGTGGTCGCAGCAGAAAGTAGTCACGAGCAGAGGGCAGCATCTGTGAACGGCTCCATTTTCCGATACTATAAATTTTTTGGAATAATTTCTAATGACGTCCAATTCAACTGGAGTTACATGTTAGCTGGTGCGTATGTCCTGGGATCGTACGCGTCAGCAACTTTTCTACCAGAAGGCTACCAACGCAGAAAAGATGCGCACTGAACTCAGGTGCGTCGTCCGCAGCAGTCAAGATCAACGGACCCAGAAAAGATGTGCAAGAGTCTCCTAAACCATGTTTTATCCTCTTTTTGAAGATGCCACGTGACTTTTGGTTTTCGCAACTTATGGTGCATTTATGATGCTTATATATGTAACACAGAGTATACTATAATTAACATAAATCATATTTTGAACGCAAATATGTATAACAATCTCATTTATTTGCTACATGAGAAGCAAGAATAAAACGAAATGCGCAATGATTAAAATAAACAGAAGAGAATATTGTTTGTTTTAGTGAAGATAATCAGTCAAATGTTGAAGATTGTCAATTGTAATTGTAGATTATTTCCCAAGTGCACTCTTAAACATTATCAATTATTAGTGTCATCATGATGCAGGTGGTAAATTTAATGTAACATGTTGTTTCTGCTATAACATGATGTAACTGTCGATGATTTCCTTTTTGTACCCGAATCTTGATAAATACATGCAAATGCAATGAAATTTAAACCGATTGCGTGGTTTCAAAATTGATCAAAACATGCTGGGCACTTGTAAAGTCCCCCAGTAAAATGTTAATATTGTACGTGCCACCAGTAATTGCCGGCTGATGTAGATATAACGCATTTTTTTCCTTTCAAATAAAAGGTGGCACGTAAAATTTCAACAGCAGAAGAGAGAAAATGGCGAGAAGTTAAAATATCAGGAGAAGAGAACCATCGAAATGTAAATGTAAATAATCTCACCTTTTGCGTGAGATTCTGTCTGTACTATGTACAGCCTCGTTGCCACAACAAGAGACTGTGACCTATGACCTTATGTAAATTAAGGGAGTGTACATACCCTCGAAAATAAGGGTGTTTAACTTTTTTACACACTGTGCACACGGAAACTATTCCCTTTCCTCTTGCTCAATGAAGCATAAAGTTCATAGTTCAACGCATACGTTTTTTGAGCAACAGAATTACCACAAAATTACTGGTTATAATTAAAATGGTAGCAGTTCTCCATGTTAACACCATGGGGAAAATAACAGAAAAATCCGATTATCATTAAAACCAAACGGTGAAAACTTTATCTTATCTAGTGGTTTCAAAATTGATCAAAACATGCTGGGCACTTGTAAAGTCTCCGTCTTGAATGCACAAAAAGTGCCGCAATATGCGACAAGAAACGAATCAAAACACACCAGAAATAACGTGCAATATATTCATCACCTAGTTTTGATACAAGTTAATGCATCTTGGAAAAGGCCAATACCTAATCAGATAACCCTGTTTCATTTTTTTCTGTAAATGCAGTTATAGAATGAATTGTCATTTTCAAAATCGCAGCATGGAGATCTCTCTGGCTTCCCCCGGACAGGCGACTTATCGAACAAGGTATCCGTTTCTGTAACACGTTCATGTTATCTAATTTCTCTTGAGATTCCGACATGCAAAATTCTTCACCTCTACATTTCTAAGCCTGGTTTCCTGTCACATGAACAACGCATGCGCCACGCCCTTTGATGAGGTATCAACATGTCTTCTCAACTTTTGTCATTGAAGTTGTCGTCGTTATAACTCACAAGGCAAAGTGGCCAATAGAGAATATTAAAAAGCAGAAACAACATGGGGAACACAACCCTAGACACTTTGTCAACTTTTCTAGGGTTTACATTGTCAGCGATCAAGGTTGCAATGCGGTAGTCTCGTTCGTCAATGTCTTCCTGAGGATTTCTTTCAAATTTACTGTGTTGTCTCCGGTCTCCGTTCAGGGCGTCTAGTTCCATCGTGTTATCTTTGCTTGAATCACCTGCCAGCATCTGTAAGTAACCAATGACAGATAGTTGACATTCGGAGAGATGTAATGTCGCCCACACTTTTTTTTTAAAAATCACACATTCGCTTCTTGTTTCGCCACCTCCTCAACTAACCCGTTTAGTTCAATCACATTGTGTTGTGACAGAATCCACGAAAACGTCTCCTTTTATTTTGCACATGTCAGAGATTATGATTGAAATGAATTCATGTACAGTGATGGTATAGGAAAGGAAAGTATGAGGAAATAGAAAGGCAGAACCTTTGCAGGGCGTCAGTGTACGCCATAATGTTTTCCAGAGTTGAAGACTTCTTTACCTTTCAATACCAAAAATATGTCGACTCCTCTGTCCTCAGAATATGGAGGTGCGAAAATAATGATGTTAACATTGCCGGGGTGCTTTTGTACACCTGTGTGTTCCCGTGCACGTCTTCCTCTTTGTCTCTCAGTATGACCCATGTCGTGTCTCTGTGTGTTTTCCTTGAACAGAACTGCAGGCTTGGATCGTAACAATCTAACACAAAACTGATTTAGTGAATTAACTACAAGTGTTTTGAAATGCATACGAAGGGTTATAGTCACAAGCAGGTAAATACCTTTTTGGCCGCTGCCTCTCGTTTCTGCTTCCGTCGATTCTTCTCTGTGGATATGTAATTCACCAGGGCGTACTCGGCCAAGGCAGCGAAGACGAACACCAAACACGTGGTCATCCAAACATCGATGGCCTGGCAAGCGATACCGTGAGAATGTTCAAAGATAAAAAAATAGTTTAACATCAGAATGACGACGTTGGAGAAAAGAGCAGGAGAGTGACCTTTTGTCACTAATGATACGCAATATCTGAAGAATCTGCCCGGATACCTCTCAATCTACTCATTAAAATTACGGTAGCCACCAAACCCTATTCAACCAAGACAACATCAACCAACCTGACCCACAACCAAAATGTCTAGTGTTCAACTTGGGAAGACAGGATGTAAATGTTTTACAATGTAACCGGTGGCAACTGAATTTCAACCACAACTGATATTTATTTGTCAACACTGGCATACGTCATCGTGTTATACCATGTTGGCAATGTTAGTACTTTGTGTGTTTCCACCTGTGTTGAGAGAGACGAATCAAAACATTTTATATTTTCTCTAAAACAAAATTATTCAAAGTTACAAATGTTCTCGTTTCGATGCAAAGAGAAAACCGTTCACAGCACCCGCGAAATATTTGCGCAGTGTAATCATGACATCACGCTGGACTATAGAACGCCCTCGTATGACGGGATCTGCCAGTCAGACTGTTCCCCTTCCCTGGAGTTGGTTTTTATTGGCTGAACAATTGCAACGCAGCACGTGAAGTATATGCATTCGGATGTCTGATGTAACTTTCCAAGCGTCAACCTGAAATGAATGCCTTCCGGTCGGTGTCCCCCAAAGACCGTATATTTGCCTACGCGTAAGGAGGGAGCTGTCACACACAGCAAGAAACACATGTACCATGGAGGTGAAAAGCAAATGTGTCTATGACTTTCTGAAGGGAGACGTTGAGGATTCGTGTGGTTATTAATGGCTAAAAGGAAGTCGTACTGATTGGAATCATCAAGATTGCGACTATCTTCCATTTCCTTTCATATTCCTGCTGGAATGTCCAAGTAACCTAATCCCCCACATAAGCCTGTCAATGAACTATTCGTTTGTGACTTGCCTTTTTAGACTGTGTGTCTTTGGTAATAACAAACCGTGATTTATATATGTAATTATACATGCCATTCATTACCTTAGGCAGTGCGTATCCGTTGATGGTATCGTAACATGCTGACGAAAGACAAAATTTTGAAAAAAATCCGCAATTTTCTTTGTTTTTGTGAGTGTGTTTGCATGATTCGCTACAAAACCTAGTGGGACAAAAAAAACCTGTTTCGCATGACAAACGCATGCACATCCGAACTCGGTTGCGATTCAAATTAAAAAAAAAGCATAGCAGGAATGAATCATTGCCTTTACCTTGACGTACGAGACCTTAGGCAAGCCAGCACGCACTCCTGCGGCTTGTGAAGTTATCGTCAAGAGCGTGGTGATACCCAATGAAACCCTGGCCGGCACGCTCTCAGGATTCAACCAGAATGACAACCAGGAAATGACCACGATGACAATGGTTGGAATATAGGTCTGAATCAGATGAAAATCGTACACTCGTTGCAACAGAAAGTAGGCACGCAGGGAGCTGTAACTACCTGTATTAGAATGAAAAAAATGTTTTATTTTGGAGTTGAGTTACCTTGTTCAATTTTGCATTTTCCGACAAATTTACTGCGATTTCATGAGCCATATAAATCCTTTTTTGAGTGAAACTTTTGCTGAAACCAACGCCATGTGACTCTAAATAATGTTTCCTTTACATAATGCTCAATTTTAGACCAATGAATGTTCTACATCGATCATGTCTCATTATCAGTTGATTTGCATATTCAAACAATGCTCATTAATACACTTTGCATAAATGAATATCATTATTTTGGAAATTGAGCATTATAATACAGGTGCATTCATTTGGTGTTTTCCTTTTTTAGGTAAAATACTACAGAAATGGAATCATCAGCTGATTCACACACTCATTACATAATGATTCATATCATAAACTCAAAATGGGCTCTCTTTGGTAAAAGTGTACCTGTCGTATAGGTTTTGTTGAACTGTATTGTCTTGACGGATGGATATCGAAATTCTGCGATCTCCAGCTCTTCGTTGATGTCAACAGCATTTTCAACGGTCCAGTGGAACAAGAGGTCGTGCGTACGAAAGCCATCTACGGCAAAGAAAGACACAAAAAACGTGCACGTCGTAACAAGTAGCAGCGTATGTTCAAGGAGCGTATCATAACAATGAAATATGGCATCAGGATTGATTTTCTTTCCACTGTGCAATAATCAAAATATCACGATGGGAAGTGGACTAGACTTGACTTAGTCATCCATGCTGTGTCCAGAATTGTATAAATGCCAGTTAAACTGGCAACTCAAACGGCCAACCGTTTGCATAAAATATCATTGAACCGCTGTTCAATTTTTTTATGAATTACACAACCTTGTTGAACAGTGACAACTTGATGGTTTAGTAGATGTGGCCATCATGTCATTTAATGCAGTGTATAGGACAAGGAGCACAGGGCCCACTGAAAAAAGTTGCATAGCAGAAACGCACTTACAGCTTTCCATGGTTAGATGACACAGTTGTACATCCATTGGATAGAGTCGAAGATCCATGTTACAGGCTAACGTCAGGCTGACTCTGAAAAATATGTGAGGCATAGGAATCAATAATATTGAGAGAGAGAGAGAGAGAGAGAGAGAGAGAGAGAGAGAGAGAGAGAGCAACTGATACAGAATCAATAATCGTGTTGAAGTCTTGCCAATAGCTCTTGGTGCATACAAAATTGTGTGTGTGCGTCGAGCACAAAGTCTGCTTCACAGGCTAATAAATTTGTCTGTATGTCCAGACATAGACTAAATAAAAGATGTTTTAGGGTCTATGGTTGAGACAACAGTACCAATGGCCGCGTATGATAGTGTTTTTTCTGTAACATTTTAACACATAAGACAGTCAAAAGCTACATGTTACCCTTAGCGCTTTGCCCTCGCGCAAAATGTGACGTAATTCAATCATAATAATAATCATTCCTATAGCAATTCTGGGTATTGCAAGGAACAAAGGTATAGTAGCTTTGCCCCATGAAAAATGTAACTGGGCTAAAGACGTGCACCGTAGTTTAGATGTAACTTTCTTGGCCTCACATCAACTGTTAAAGGTGTCTATATAACCACCTGTTTGACTTGCTCGGAGTGATCGTCAGCCATATTGGATCGCATTGCAAAACAATGTACATTTAGCTTCACTCGTTTACCATCGCGTAGCTGCTGAAGGGGGACACTATCAACCGACGGCGTGCGCATAGAGTTTTTCAAGTTCCTTTTTCGATATTAGGGGGAAAGAAGCCTTCTAAAAATACGGATTTGATTTGTGCAGCATGTACACCGACCTTGACACAAATCTACTTTCGAAAAGTAATCATTTCATTCGCCGCAACGGGAAACATCACAAGCATTCACCTATATAGGCCTACGGCATATTTGGATCGCCCTGCTTGTCAGCTCGACCGAAAATCTGTCAAGCCATGCGTGAAACGACTGCAGTGGAGTATGAAGAAATCGCGGCCATTCGAAAGGCTCGCTGGTCAATAATAGGCATCAATCATCGACCGCCCGTAGATTTGTTTACGCCGCCGTATTTTGACGTGTTCCATACTCCACAGCGGAGTTCTACGATCGCCGTGAAATGCTTCTTGACCTTCAAAACTAAAACGCGATAAATGTCATTAAAACTATTTTCGGACGTTTACCGCCATGTGTTATACAGCGGGAGATCGCCAGTACTGACATAGGTTTGACGGTGAACATGCAGCTTGCAGTGTAAGGCTTTTAGTTATGATTAAGGTGGAATGCACCTCGGAGACAGATATTCGGACTCTCAAACCTTTACAACGATACTATTTTAAATTTGGTCAACCACCTGTAGAGGCTTTTTAAGGATCATGTAGCACATAAAGTTTTCATCGGCTAATTTTTGCGAAAATGTATTTTATCGCCAAAAAGGTAACATTAGGGATGGGAGAATTTCTTTACGGAATGTTTGGGCAAATATTCCAGGATTTCAACTTCGAAGCGAGTACTACCTTAAAGGGACATAATCAACGTTCTCGAACGCTACGTTATTTTGAATTATTTGTGGGAACATAAGTGTTCCATTATAACCCATGACATGCCCAAATACAACTTTGCCTTACCAACATTATTATTTTAAAGAACTGAACGGCTGCTCTAACAGCGAATTGCAATCCTATAGATTCACAATGAACCCGATTAGTGGAGTTCGAGGTTGATTTTTTAAAAAAAAATTTGTTTGCCGCTTTTCTTAAAAAATACTGCCGAAAGAAGAAACTTCTTTTCCTTTACAGGAGCAGTAACCCAAGTGTGATAATATTTTCATTATTTTTGTCCCAGAAAACTAATTATTTTGAAGACTTTTCTTCTCCCCAGGTGTGTTTAAATACAAAGTATTACTCTGCTATGAAATGCACAGCGTACAGTGGTTGTTTTTGATGATTGAATTATAGTCAACACTGATATTCAGTCGTCAAAATAAAGTTAGACACTGACACAAACACAGGCCATGTTCAAGAGTTGAATACTTGGCATTTCGACGCAATTTTGTGAGTAGAAAATGAAACTGAAGTTTTCCGACTTAAAAATGTGATACGAAAAAACTACAACATCAAGGGTCACAGTCATTTAGAACTTTGAACGGAATCTTTACCCAACATTTCAAGTTTACTTAGCGCTTCTTGAACTTAGCAATGCATTTCCACGGCCATGTGTGGTTTGTTATAATATGTGGTCAAGTTAAGGCAAACGATATCCATTTATGCTTAGCACGAACCTCATACTGAACAGTACGTCTCCATCGGGATATATGCGTAAGGCTTCGTTCTTGACGGTCAGCTGGTGAAGTTTGCCGTCGTTTTCGTTGGCGAAAAACATGTCCGGAACCCACAATTGGTCGATCAGTTTAGGGTTAACGCTCAGGCTGTTGTTACTCGTCCCGTTGAACTTCAATCTAGGATCGTTCCACCGCTGCCTTATGAAAGCCATGAGGTTGAAGTCCTGGAATCAAATAAATGCAGTTTGTAAAATAACGCATTTATTAGAATCTCGCTGATCACGGCCAAAATATGAACCAGACTAGAGAAATATCAGAGAATAATAATTTCCAGTTTACGCTTTTTTATTCGCCTTATTTATCTTTCATATGTAACCGGAATTTTTTCAAACCAACGGTTATACTTTATATTTTTCCCTAAAGTTTCCTCAAATTGTCCAAAGATGTCACGGCGAGGCAATTATGAAAGGGCTTTGGGTTTAACTCAAGGACTAAAGATTAACCAATGGGTTTGGTGTCCAGTTCGCACACTCAAACCACTTAAGATTTTATAATATAACGTTCTTGCATGGGAGGAAAACATATTAATTGTCAACCGTATGAAACAGACAAAATTTTAAGAAAATAGAGCTGAAGTATTGTACAGAGAGGATTTGAACCATTGCCGTTTGAAATTTTATTAATGTTTTACCTTGATGAATTCCTTACCATTGTTTCAGCGACCGTACTGAACCCGCTTATGATGTAGAGGTTGGTACGAACGATCACAGGTGCTCCTGAAAGTATTAATTGAGAAACGGTACATGATGTTTGGATTATCGGATTATCTATCGTTAAATGCAGTACTTAATCTTATACAAAGATACATCCACGCTGGCCCTTTTAAGAAATTATTTAAGGGCACAGGTGTAAGTGCTGCATTGAGTTCAACAGAACAGGCACACAATTACCACTGTTACAGAAAAGGCTCACTGGTTATAGGCCTTATTGAATTTGCCACGTGCCAAATCATCATATGATGTTGCCTACCAGAAGCATTGGGTCTTATTCTCGAGTCATAGTCAGTGTTCAACTTATTCAACATCTGTGTAAAACTTTTCTCTTGGTGGTCTTGTTGACCATTCCCATCGATGTTGCCCGGATGTGGTTGCACGTCCTTAGTGGCATCGTCCTCGTTCCCGGTTACGGTGGAAGATGCAACGTGCCGAGGTACTCTGTGTAGAAGAGTGAATCACACATGAATATAAGTTTGTGCACCGAAACATTTGATCATAATTTCTAAAATTGTCTGCCTTTCCTTGAACACAGCTCTTATAAGTTATAGGTTAATCTCAATGTGAAGCAATTTAGCTGCGTGCAGTGAATATTCAAAACAGTTTGAGGTAAGTGCAGATGCTGCGCACATGCGAATGTAGTTTGATTGACTAGAATTACACGGTCAACATAGGATATTGATTTCTTTCCCATAAGGACCAATTGCGAAATGATGTTTGTATTTTGCCACATGTGCCTCGCAGGCCAGCAGCATATCCAATTAGCCAAACCAATCAAAAAAGAACTCACGCGACCTTAACTTCTCGGAGTTTATTTTACTTTGTTTGACGCATCAAACACGATAGGTGTCAATAATCTTCTTTGAAATTTACGGATTAATAAAGAAGTACTTTGGCATTTAGGGCGAGTGGATTGTCGCAATCGTTTCATCACTGATACGCCTTTTAGATCACGATGAAAGTGCGGAATACATCGAGTAAAACTCAATCACCAGCACGTCCAATTAACCCAACCAATAAAAAAAACCTCCTGCGACCTGAACTTTACCGAGGATAAAGTTTATTTCACTTTGCTTGACAATTAAACATGAAAGATGTCAATAATTTCCTTTGAAATGCGAGGATTAACAAAGAAGAACTATATTATTTAAGAGCTAGTGGTTTGTTGCAATCGTTTCATCACTCTACGCCTTTGAGATGAATGTGCGGACGAAATCGAATAAAACTCAATCCAAATACCGGGCGAAAAGACTTGCAGCTTTTTCTGCAATTAATATCCACTGATTCTGCATGTGAAGTAGGTAAGGATAATATGGTCAGTGAAGTTAGCATTCTTACTGGAAGATTGAAATTATAAATGTACCTGAACTTGAAAACAATAATTCGATTTTCAAAATGACAATAAAAAAGTACACATGGACAGAAAAGAATTGAGACCTAAAGTTTAGAATTTTTTTGGATAAAAAGTTAAGGGATAAGAATGCGCCTCGGGGACAGATATTCGGACTCTCAAATTCTTTACAATTCTTTTCCGATTCACCACTTGTGGGGGTTCATTTTAAAGCTCTTGGAGTAAGAAAAAAATTTATCTGCTTGGTTTTTCGAAAATCGCTAATTTGATTTTTCCCCATAGGGTTTACACAGGGATGGCGGCCATTTTGAAGTTCAAATATCGGTAGATATTAGGTAATTTGTTCCTCCGGTACCAAACTTTGCATGGTGACTCCGGATATTATTAATGATTTAGTAAGGGTATGGTTAAAAATTACATTGTGGAAAGTTAAAGCAAAAGTTTAAATCTTTCACCGCCGAGGCGAGTACCACGTTAAAGGCATGGGTCAGGCGTATATAAATCACACATTGGCCCATGTAATAATCTTCCAAATTGGCGCACAGAATATTAATATTCCACGCTCACAATACATTAGCGTCCTTGGACGCGATTGATCAAGCTGCAACTCTTCTTTGTTTTGGACTTTAACAATGCTGACGCCACGAAATATCAGCACAGTATCGACAACCGAGTTCGCTCGTTTACACATTTAAAAAAATTACCCTGTAACTTATTTTTCTCATGGAGGTATTCTGCGTACTACCCCCATGTTCTATTGTGTTTCAACCAATCGTAATATGGAACTGTTAATTATCATTTTAATTTACTCCATGGCGCGGGTTTGAGGCAAAAGAATTGTAGCATGCAGTGATAAGTTGTACTTTTGCATCTTTTCTAATGTCGGTAAATCAAAGTATTGTCTTATTATATTCTTTATGGCGTCAGTATTCGACATAGCAAAGATAGTGTATAAATGGGCACACAAACTCAGAGGAGAAACAAACTTGGAACGAGAACGAACTCAGAAACTAACAAGGACCAACTAGGACTCAGGCAGAGTCACTCACTGATGTGGCCGGGCCGTGAGGCCTAGCCACGGTTCCGTATTCAATAAATAAGTTCCAGTTATACATCAACACTCGTCATCAGCTCCAGCTTCTTTACTTTAAGTTATGACACATGTACTGATGTAGCAAAGTGTCAACCTGGTCACGAAGACATATTTCGTCAACGTGTCGACAAAAGTAGGCTATTAATATTCAACCTGACTGATTGCCAGAGCGATGTGTTCGCCGTTGAGATGTTTGTAATCAAGCTATTATGATCACTGAATCTATATAGCAGCTATGATTATGCATCATTCATTTTCCATACCTTTCAATCCGCAGAAATATTTCAAAATGGTAATCATTTCTTTCTTCGCGCGCTGACTTTAATAGGAAGGCGTTGTGTGGGGTTTGGAAAGCCGTAATTGTTTGTTTGGCCAAGTTGCCTGTTCAAGACTGAAATAACAATCAATCGACGTTTATTTTGCAGTAACCCGATGAATGAAATTCATCATCGGTATTATTGGATAGCAACAGCATAGCAAACGATGAGAGAAATTAATTTTGATGTCGCATTCTCGTATTTTGAACCTTGTTATCTTTAGATTACTGTTGACTAGTATCAAAGCCTAAAATGAATAGGACATGAAACAGGCATCACAGAATCAGTTTCATATGACACCTTACAGGCCGCAAATTCTCTAAAAGATGGAGAGGCTGTCGATTTAATCTCATTGTGGCGGTTATCTACACCGTGTGACGTATCTGACCATTGCGTTTGTTTTCAGGGCGAATACTAGCAACCAGATTTCTATCATTACTTTTCTGATTGTTAAAAACACTATTTTTTCTAGTCGTACTCTCAAGTGTTCAAATATACCGGTGTTCAATTTGTCAATACTGTGTGTATGTGTGTGCAATTTGCAATGTTATTAATGTCAACTGCATTTCAGTCCGGCTGTCAACGATAACATTGCATGTTATGAATCTTGTGATATTCTGGCACAGTTTATTTCTTGTATTTCAACATTCTTTACGGTTTGAATAACAAATTATTTTTTATTAAATAAACACAAATAATAAGCTTTTCCAAAGTTAACGCTATAATTTATTGTCCCTTTATACGCTAGGAATAGCTGAGTAATTTAAATGCAATAAAATTCGTACTACAACAGTTTTTGCAGCTTTCGCCCAAACGAGTCATTCTTAAAAAAATGACTGTTACATTTTTACCGACTATGGTTTGTTTGATGTAATTTATCACTCGGTATAAATCTTTTACCAGGCTTACTCGCTGAAAATGACTCGCTTTAAAGGAAACATATGCTAAGACATACGTGACTGCTGGTACTCGATTGAAAACCGTCCGAATTTTTTTGCGAGCAAAGTTAGTTTCAACAAAAGCGATGTCACGATATGATACAGCCGACTTCCACTTTATGCACGAATAAAGGAATGGGAATAAATCATAAATCGTTAATGAGTAAGCTAATTCATTATCTGCCAGGATTTGTCTAGTCGGTAAGTTTCTGTGGCGGTCTGAAATACTGCGATCATCATTATCTATTATGGACGAGGAGACATGTATAGACCACTTCATTTCTACGTTCACGACACACGATCAATGGTCGATGTTCAATACCTGCTGCCTGGATAGGGGAATAACTATGGCGTGTTATTTCGAATACTATTGCGTGTAGCGACTGTGCCTACTTGCGCATCAACTGTCACGCACGACCTAAATTTCCGAGGAATTGGAACACATAGTTCACTTTCCGATCGAGCGTGGCTTTTCACCATATGCTCGTGAAATGTAATCAAAGACGGTTGGGGTTGGTTGGTTCAGCATCAACACAAGTCAGATGCACATCGTCATTTACCGAATGCCAGGATAGCACAGTCCTACTCATCACAGGCGCATGTTTGTTCAAAATGGACTGTCACAGGCGCATGTTTGTTCAAAATGGACTGTCTTGCCATTGCAATTATATTTGTACTTGGACAGTTTTGTCTTTGCATGATTGACGTGTACTTTTTTACAGATTACCGAGTGGCGCCGAGATCTGCTTAGAAAGAACTATACTATACAATCATAGTCACATCTCCAATAGTTCTCTTACCGGTTCCATAATGCATCGCGCGCTAGGGTATACAAAAGCGTAGGTTACTCATAGAACTGTTTAGCCGTAGGATATACGCAGGGTATGGTTACTCAGAAAACACTATGGAAGGTTACATCGTGACCTATATTTTCGTAGCTCATGGATACAAAATAAACGAGGTATATTCTGGAACTGTAAATTTGTGTCACAATCCGTTGTACAACACAAACTCGGTATGTTTTTGTTGTTTTGAGTGAGTATACGGTGTTTGATACAGCCACAGCTATGCTTTGTGGGATAACCGGGAAAAGGTCTATACTTGGAACCTCGGAGTCAGAGGTTTTCTAGTTTCAAATACGAGACGCAGCCGTACGTGAGCTGTTCATTAATCACCAGGAATTTTCAACACATTACACCTGTTTTACTTAGATTTAATTGACTACCTGTCAAGGGAAGAACTATTCATATCGTTCCCTTCACGTTCAAAATTTTCGATGCAAAATGTCAAGGTTACTTGACTTAAAGTGGCCGTATTTGGCATCCACGTTTCGCGTCTCGCTTTTGCCCTCAAGTTAATACGAGATGAAAGATTACTTCCATAAATTATGGCTCACTTTTCATTCCTTTTCAATTACTGCTCAGAGGCTGAGGAATGAACTTCACTTTGTCACGGGTTTTCTCGATTGATCAATGCTGACATTCGAAGGCCAGCTCAAAACTAAGCTTAATATGAATTCTTTCGATGTTTTATATAGATTCCATCTGTCGTCAATTGACGTGCATAAAGAGCATTTTAACAAATTGAAGCGCCTTTTAACCACGATCATGATGTTTAACAAAAATCGTCAACGCTATCGTCGTCGTCGGTTTTTGATTATCACCATAGCAATAGCTCAATCTGTTGTTGTTTGAATGTGTCACGCACTAGTCGGGAAATTTCTGTCTCACTCTCGCCTCAATCTCAGCCAACGCACGTGTGAGACACTACAAATCTCAACCACACGATGTGAGTAACAAGACGCCAGTTTGTACGCGTTGTGTGAGAAGAAATATTGAGGGGTACACTTTCCATTTTAACAATCATTGAAGCTCGGTTATTCAGCCGTTTATTACTAGCTAAACAACAAGGTGTTAAACCACTGTCCTCGTTTAATTTTTTAGCCTCGTTCATCCTCGTTCACAGTGTACTGTGCCTTGCGGAAATAGGACAGTCACTGCGATGAAAAAGATGCAGCACATTTGGATTACAGAAAACGTGTGAACTTTCTAATACACAGTTTACACCTCCTAGTCTCTGTCTACTTTTAATAATGCAGGACACTATCTTCACTTTATTTATAGCAAAGCAGTAATGCAGTGATCGCACATGAATAAATTAACATGTCTGAAGAAGCAGTTTTTAACAGATTCCTGAGATATTCATCATCACTTTTAAAAATTGTTAATATTGAACTTTTTAACTTGAACGCTGTTGCACTGGTAAAAGCCGCCGTACAAAATATATTTATCTTGTCACGGATAAATGTATATGAACCTTGCAGCACCCATTATCTCAATGAGCCACGGTTGCGAGCAGACGACATTGTTTCGCGCTTTAGAGGAGAATTTGAATCGTTTTAACCCTGTCTATTGTTCCTTTTAAAATGTCGCCATTCTGCAAATTGCAATAACATTGCAACTTTACGAGTAAAATCGACTTTATTCGAATGCAATGGGTCTTAAAATACTTCCCTCATCCTGGGAGTAAACGTCATCCGCCTCATTCGATTCATCTAGTATGTCTGCAATTTTTAGCGGAGCTTTGTTCTTCTGAAAACAGGTGTGGAATTGTAAACATCAGCTGCGCTGGCCAAAACGTCGCTTACGATTACCGAATGGACGTGATGAAGCGCAATACCAATGTTATGAACACCAGAGATTGAAACTTAGAAAGTTCCGTTCTGTGGGCAAAGCAATCAATGTCAGTTATTTGAGACAGAAAACATTTTTGAAGAGAGCCGAACATACGTCAGAAGACAACTTGAATGCTTTCAAAATTTACTTGAAATTGCTGAAAGTTTTTTTCTGACATTGCTAAAGTATCGATGTCACCTATACTGGCTGAGACTGGCGCGATGACGCAAGAAACACTTCTGCTCAACTTCGATCATAGTTTTCCTAGACGCAGCGAGTGGTATTGTTTTCCATTTGCTATCGTTATATATATATATATATATATATATATATATATATATATATATATATATATATATATATATATATATTCTTAGTTTTTTGTTTCATGTGAAATCTACAGTTTAAGTTTAAGTTCTTTATATCGCTCTGCTAACCGAAGCATGTTGAATTATATCAACCATCGGAGCTCTACCCACTCATTGTGTATTCACATAACGTATATAACAAGCAGATATAATAATGACATAATATCTGGTATGCACCATAAAATTACGTCATCGGAACGTCTTATATCCACTAGCGGGGAGGGAGTAAAAATCCGATCGACGACTGTTAATTTAGCATGTATGCTTCAGTGAGCAGGACGACATAAACATTTTGTTGCTCAAATGAAACAGCTGTACCGAAATAATGCCAGGTGATTGTGGCTCTGTCGCTCTGTTTGGCCGGGAGCTATAACTCGTGATGATTTTTTTAACTGTTTTTGTTGATTCTTTAATATGTCGATTGCAATTGCTTTTCTACTCCCCACAGCATTTTGAAAGACCATCTACTTGACTTGTCAACGTAGCGTCTATACGTGTAAAATGCACTAATAGACAGGTTTGGCTACACTTGTATATTCTGAGTTGACAAAACTGAATACTGCGTATCTCGACATGCCTATACGGAAGTAAAACAGCTACTGGCCCTTTAAGTACGGTATGAACGTGCAACGTGAAGCTTCTGCAGCCTTAAATATGATTCCTGACAGTGAGTGCGCAATAAATGTGAAACCTGCTGTGAAGAGGCGATTTTTTCCTGTAGTTGAACGAGACAGAGCAATTGTGCGTGTTAAAGACTCCGCGCCACACTTGCCTCGGGCTTTAAACACGTATTTCTCACATTTGCTTTACGCGGAATGTGTATGTTGTTGTGTGGTATTACAGAATGTTGGACTGAGAAATAATAGACGAAAGCTAATAAAATTTGACATGCAAACATCTTCCCAGTAAAGCTTCTCCGTCGAGCAGAGAATTCGGAGTCGAGCGATCTAATATTCTGAAATATATCACTGTCGCTTATCACGTTACAACTTTGATGTAATATATCGTTTCTTTTGATGATATTGTGTTTCTTAAGTGGTCGCCGCTGTGCCGCGACTCCTCGAGGCATTTTGTGTGTTATAGCAAAGTGGGTCAGCGTGGCCTTGATATTACATGGACCTACTGATAACTACTTGCTGACTTGAAGCGTGTTGGATTGTCGGATATGAAGGTTAAGTCCTGTTCGCCTCTGAGTCGCCAGGTCACGGAACTTTTGACCTTTGTTTTGTCTCTCAGACTATCTGGGGAATCACGTCACACATAAACTTTTTTGTTATAGCGATGCCTACATGACTGGCATATGAGTTGCTGTCACTCAAGATTAAACGCGTCGCTTCTGACAAGGTATTCGATGCTTCACACACACATGATGACGAAGGTGCGCAATAGCACTGGCGGTTAAACACTTCCAAGCTCGTAAAATTGCCCGAATTCAGGTCTACGGTTGTTAATTATAAAGAACTTGCAACGACTCTCTTTGTACATGAGTATGTGTTCACTACATTCTTCACCAACCCTCTCAGTCTTTGTGCTTAAACATCAACGAAAACACACGCACTCCCGCGTGTGATCCGGCTGTGTGCCGTTACTTGAACATCGCAAGGTGCAAGCAACTATAATTGTCGAAGTTTTTCTGTTATATGCATATTGTAGGTCCGATTCCTTTTTTAAGTGCATACTTTAAATGTCAGAAAAGCATTCTTTGATAAATTGTCGTATTGTAAACCTTATTGAAACTGGATTGATAACGGTTCTGAACTTAATCCATTAGTGAATTATCGAAGACCATAAAAAGTGCATGGAGCCAAAATTGTGCGCTTATGATCCCAAAGTCGAGTTGTGGACATACATGTACTTTGAATAGGTTTTGCTTTTCCGATGTATTGTACCTCATTTTTCGCCCTAATTCTCGTGAACTAATCAAATGATGAAGTAATGAGGTATTCCTCAGAAAAAATGACTTAAAAACACTTTAGTTCATCTGGAAGATTACTGGTAGTGACGTCACCGATGTAATTATTGCTTTCATGTTGGTCATTAAAAGGACAGTAACTGCGACTGTGGATGAATTTTTCATTATTTTTTTTGTCATGTAGAGCAAATACAATTTTTATTCTTCCTTAGGAAAGATTGTCAAAGATGAACGTGCCCCCATATACACTGCCTGGTGTACAATATGTATCGTTTGTTGGGACGACAATAGCTGTGATATCGCAG
>LD354151.1:11479-32817 GCA_001465055.1 Ptychodera flava | reverse complement strand
CTTGGCCTTATACATGGGAGTCTATGGACTGCCTTATACATGGGAGTCTATGGACTTCCTTATACATGGGAGTGTATGGAGGTGAAAACTAAAAAGTCCTCTAACACGGCCAAATTTGATCGCATTGTGAAACAAATCAATGTGCATCTGTATGAGGTAGGGTACTATCCTTGTAACAATTTTGAACGAAATCGCTCCAGGCGTCTCTGAGATATCTGCGTGAACGGACGGACGCACGGACGCACGGACGGACGGACGGACGGACGATGGACGGACGCACGCACATGACCAAACCTATAAGTCCCCCCGGTGTCCGTGGGCACTAAAAATACTTCTGAGCTAAAAGTTATCATAACCACTAATACAATGATTACTTTTAAAAACATTGGGAAATTAAATGAACAATATCATTGTGTCTTGTTTTACAGGATTTGGGTTTTGCCCGATCCTTTTTGTCCTCAAGAAAAATACTTATGCTTAAGATGCTATTGAGCCTGCTTGATCACAACTATGACACAACACAACAATACCTGTATCTACAGAGTTAATTCTAGGACGCGCCATTGCGCGATTCGCGCGATAAAATCTCGAATGGCCCTCATTTCAATGTTTGATGCGCCACTAAGGACGGAACATTATGTGAATGGGTCGATCAGGAACTTTCACGTAGTTCATACATTCGCATAGATCCCCTAAGGTCATTACCTCAGTCACATGTGACATGTAAAACGATTCATTTACCCATCGACCTTCGCAATTAAATACCCACTACAGGATATATGGTGGTGCACAGGAAGCTGGGTAGAAATGACTGATGTAGGGGCAACAGTGTATTGGAGCAGTGCGCATGTTGCATGGCTGATGAATGTAAACAACGGCACTAGCCGCTGTGCGGGATTGCTGGATAGCCAAAATAGCCAGCTTTGACACATTTAGCAGCTATTCAGCTAAGAAGGTTTACAGCAATGACTCAACGGATAATTAGCGGCTATTCAGATATTAAGTTTGGGACCTAATGACGGAAACTTAATAGCTGCTTCAGGATTATTGAGCAGCTATTCAGCTATTCTGCTTTGATAGCAAAATCCTTAGCTATTCAGCTATTCAAGCTTATAGCCGTTTTTAGCCGCTATTACCCAATGTTAGCTGGCTATTAGCTATTTTCTTATCAATCATATTCATGCAAAATCACTGTCATTTTTTTCCGTATTAATTATTGCCTTGCCTGGAAACTTATACTCTCATCATTAAGACACACCGAATGAGGTGACATACAATTCGTACGTGTATTTTTGACTTTTTTATTAAATTTTCAACAATTGCTTACGAAATTTTAAACTCGAGAAGTCTTCCAATGTCTTACAGTGCGATTACTATTGTCTTTCTTATTTATTTGTAAAACCAAGAAAATATATCAAGTCACATGACTGGCTAAGCAGTTATTTACACCAATTATTCCCACTGCAGAGCTTAGTGATCTCGCAAATGTGCTTCAGCTTTTCCACATGAACTTACTGGTCGCAGTTCTTTGTCTGATTTAGAACCTGTGCAATCAGTCATTCATGTTTGTTGCCGGGAATAGTATCTGTTAAAACCTGTAAAGTGGGCATAAACATTACCAATTGTCATGTACAGCATGATCTTTTAACGTGATTCTACCCTTCGCTTATAACTTAAAGACAATGAACAAAATAATTACCACGTTCACCATTTCCTCTGTAGAGCCCCGCTCGACAAGAAATGCACAATGCACTTAGGTATTTCTAAAGTAACCGAACATTTGATATTGCTGTCTTGGTTCTACCCATATCCACATCTTTCATTTAATACAGAGGTCAAGCCAAAACAGCTTATCTTTCAAACGCTTGTGTACCTTCCTATGTAAGTACTTGTCAGTTGTGGGAAGTCTTCTACAAACAATTTTTGTGTTCAGCTGCAAACTGACATGCATATTTAATAAGTCTTTGAATGAAAGACAATGCAAAACCCGTCACAGGTATTTGATGTCGGTACAATTAATTACATGAAACCTTTCAAACAGAGACTAACTGACCATAACTACTCTACTGCTTAGCCAGTCATGTGACTTGATATATTTTCTTGGTTTTACAAATCGCAAGATTCCCCGATCATTTCATTTTACAACAAAATTTTTCATGCCAGTGAATGACATCCTCAATACGTACAATTTGTGATTTCATTAGCTCTCAATGCAGAAAAAATGTCATGTGCCATGGTTATTCGAAACTTACACTTGCATGAAAAAAATATCTTCCATAAAGACCTCAATGCTACGTTCTTGGTTCTACAATATTTATTCAGTATATTTATGAGATGTCTAATTCTTTGTACACCTAAGTGAAAGTCACACTCGTAAGTTCCTTTGTAATACGTAGTTGTCAAGCTTTCAGGAGTGTCCGCTGCTTAGCTGGTAGCCAGCTAATATCTGGCTAATAACAGCTAAAAACGGCTAATAGCTTGAATAGCTCAATAGCCAGCCCATTCAGGCTGTGGGCATTTTTAGCTGGTAGCCAGCTAATAGCTAGCTAAGAGTGGCTATTAGCGGCTAAAAACGGCTAATAGCTTGAATAGCTCAATAGCCAGCCCATTCCGACCTTAGGAGCCAGCCCATTCCGACCTCCGGAGTTGTTAGCTGGTAGCCAGCTAATAGCTAGCTAAGAGTGGCTATTAGCGGCTAAAAATGGCTAATAGCTTTAATAGCTCAATAGCCAGCCCATTCCGACCTTGGGAGCTGTTAGCTGGTAGCCAGCTAATAGCTAGCAAAGAGTGGCTATTAGCGGCTAAAAACAGCTAATAGCTCAATAGCCAGCCCATTCCCACTGCAGGAGTTTTAAGCTGGTAGCCAACTAATAGCTGGCTAATAACAGCTAATAGCAGCTAAAAACAGCTAATAGCTTGAATAGCTAAATAGCCAGCCCATTTCGGCATCAGGAGTTTGTAGCTGGTAGCCAGCTAATAGTATTGATTCTCTCATTGGCAACTCAGACAGTCAAATCGAAATTTGCAACGTTCGTTCACAAATGGACGCAATGGTTCACAATCGTACGCTGTTCTGTTGCGTTGCGGTCAATGTTTTCACTTCTTGGGGAAGCTTTCTGCCATAGCACTATTTACCGGTACCCCTGAAGGGCTCTTTGGAACAGGTAATCCATTTTGGAACTTTTCATTTTGCATGACAATATGTCGACTGTAAATAGGAGCCGTCAAGCAAAAAGTAGTACTTTTCTTGACTGTGGGTTTAATAGACAATCCAAAAGGGCCAAAACAGACGACAAAGGTGTATCAGCTGTTGATGTTAGTAAGCAAAATAGTGAGGGGATCGCTGATGGCCATCAGCGGTCGAGTACAACTACAAGTTCAGAGGACGTCAGCGTCAATGCCTCTACAGCGAGAGTGAAGTCGACGTCGACGTCAGATAAAAGACATTTTGCAAGAATCGAGTAAGACATTCAAACCAATATTTGAACTAGATGGTTGTCGTTTGGTGGAGCAGTAGATGCCATTGCTTATTCACTGTGTAGTTTAATTACATGTCTGGAATCTGACTGTGTGAGGAGCAGTCAAATAATTATAAGGCCAGAGGGTTACTCAAGAGAGTGAAAACATGTGAATTCATAGCTACAACAGCATTCATGTGTGATGCATCGTCACTTGTCAATAGACTCTCCCTGTGTTTTCAGAAGAGTGACATTGACTTTTCATGCGTACATCCGATTCTTACAGCAACTACTGATGCCTTGCAGGAAATGAATATATTACCTGGATCAATGGTGAGGGAATTCTTTAACATTGTGCTGTTGCATCATCAATCATCGTCAGGCCTAACGGCTTCACTGTGGGGGTGGGGGGGGGGTTACTCCCATAGAAAGGTGAACGGGTATGTGCCGCCCAAATGGGTCACTTTTTCGCAGAAAAATCCCTAAATATGGGTCGACTTTTCATTGGAAAAATCCCTAAACATGGGTCGTAAACACAGCGAACGTCCCTAAATTTTTTACATGGATTAGAATAATGGTGTAAAATCCTCAAGATCCATCCCTCGGGCCGGCCGCGCCGACCGTGATAGGCGATGCGCATATGCAGTGATGTGGTGACGCGACTCTCGATCGAGAACCTTCTCTGCAGTGACGTGACCCAGGTTGACCCAACTGAAAGACTGTTACTTAGCAAACAATGTCGTCAGTTCCTGTGCGTCTGATCCTTGGAAGTCACGGTGGCTATTGGTGTTTAAGGTGTCGCGGGAGGTTTTGCTTGTGGCACTCACACATTTGAGGTTACGATTCCAGTTTTTTTTTTTCAGAAAATCCCCATAGTTTAAGTTATAATAAACCCCCAGAAATAAACCTCGATCTTTTTTTCAAATGTTACAAAACAGTATGAAGCTGTGAAAGATATCGGGATTTGATTTCATTCATATGTTGTCGTCTGCATGGCTTCCTTGGCATGGCTTCCAGTCACACATAGCCGGAAAGATGAAATGTGCTGTGCCGAGCGAGCTCAGATGATATGCTGTGCCGTTATTGTGATGCTGCATATTCTCAAAAATGATTCAGGCTACACAGTGAAAATCAATTTCTGTTTTTTGATGACTGGTGGAAATGTGGGCTTATACAGCACAGTGGCAGTAAAGACATTGCATGCATGATAATTAAGGGACTGGTCATTTTCTTCGGCCTAGGGGGCGGTGGATTCATGGGTGCCACTCTGTTTTTGATTTGGTGATAGGGGTCACCATGTTTTTGAAATGCCAAATAGGGGTCAGTGTGTTTTTGGATTTTCACACGGCCTCATAATTGCGTAAAATGCATCACGTCAGCCACAAATTTCATCATTCAGTAATTTGTTGCAGTTTTTGGCACGCCTTCAGGTGCATAACTTTAATAATCAGACATAATTTTCAGCACACCCAACTTAAATATATCAGACATACATATATCAGAGATATATCATATCTGTATGTTCAATACCCGGGTTCAATATTTTTCAGTGGACTCTTTGAGCGCATTACTTAATTAATCTATCAGACATTTTTCAGCATGCCCTTCCCACTGATGACTCAAATATATGAGACATACATATCAGAGATATCAAGATGTTTCATATTTTTTGGTGTGCCCTTCGGGCACCGTACTTTAATTAATCAGAGATATATGTCAGAGATATTACTTTACTTTATTGCCAATTCCAAATATAAGTATAAGTATACAAGGTATACAAAGTATACAATGATGAGGAAAGAGGCAAGATGGAGCCAGGAATAACAGGGGGACACCCCCCTCAAGCGCTCCCCCAACCCTCGTTCGCTACGCTCACTCGCCGCTCGCTCCCTCGCAGTCCACCTGTCTACTTTCTTGAATTACCCGGCTACTTTTAAATATAAGGACAACACTGGTTGTGTCTGGGTTTCCTCTGGGTTTAAAAAATCTTAGTAAATTTACAAATCCTAGTTTTAAATTATTAGTAAACATTAGGGGATGACTGCATTAACTTGCATGGTACCTGAAACCCGAGTCCTTGCCTGACAAACAGAAGACTTTTAATCCCCCAAGGTGTGAATGTTCCATTGTCATGTTTATCTAATCCAGCTGGTGCCATTGTAGTGCAATTGTAGGAAAGGCAGGTCTGTGAAATTGATCCTCATAGGGAAGTAGGGTATTCCTAATTTAATGGAGCCTTATCGTAATGTTTGATAAAATATTAGTAAATGCTTTTCCAGTGGTTTACCAGTTTTTGGGCAGTGTCAATGAGCTTCTCCAATACGGTGCAAAGACTTGATGTGCAACTACTGGACATACAAATACATGTAGATTTTGAGCCAATAATTCTCCTTTGTTTCAGTGAACACCACATTGCAAATGCCTTCTTGAAGTCAAATTTATAAATATTCCTTGGAGATGGTGCCTCTATTGCAATTGTCACAATGGAACTAACTGTGTTAACTTTCAGCCAAGCCCTGGATTGTGTTTTTATTCTGTTGTACCTGGAAAAGCCCCTTTCACAAGCAGCAGTGTTTGTTGGCAATATCAGACCAATTTTGACTAATGTACACAGGTTTGGATATATTTCATCAACTTTCTGATCCAAAGTATGCCCCATGCATCTTGAAATGCACCCAATTGGTGTTGGTGTTAAGTATTTTTTTTTAATTTGAAGACATTTCTGAGCAATTTTATGCATTCTTATACAATGTATGAGAGGCTATTCCCACATACACACAGGGGAGGGTTTCAGGGAGGGGGCCCCCTCCCTGTGTGCAAGAAAATTTTAAAATTTGAAGACATTTTGGAGTAATTGCATGCATTCTTGTATTGTATGAAAGACCATTTCAGTATAAAAGTGTTAAGGTTAAGGGCGACGAATTCGGACACGCATGCGCTTCAAAACTTTTCTGCGCAGATTTAACTCCAGCCTGCCGCAAATGGGTTATTTTGTAGCGCATGTATTAACATCACCTGTCATTGTTGAAATTGCGCTTTTACCTATTTTTTGACCCAGTCTCTTAGAAATACATATGACCTATAACCTTTTCATATTTTGACCCCCTAGGAAGATGGTTTTCATTCAATATGAGCGCAAAATTAACATTTCTCTGCCATTTACATAGCACATATTACCCATTCACCTGGAGATTTTGTAAAAAATAGCGCAGTGACACCCTTTTATTAAAAGTGTAAACTAAATGGTATTATGTCTGGATTTTATTTGCCAAGTGTGGTTAGAATGACACCATTCAAAGCGACAGGAAGAAAGTTCGAAAATTATGTAGTGATATAATTTCAATATTGTCATTTTGTAATCGATACTTATGTTAACATTTCTTTACAAACATCATGAAAACTATACATTCGATAGATATGAATCTTAAGTCTTGGTATTTATTAAAATTAACTCATTTGCTAAGTGTTTTATAATTGTTTTCTTTAGTTTAAGTCAATTATATCATTTTTATTCATTTCTAACGACGCCATTTTAACGTCCGTTTCCATGGAAACGAGCGTGGTGACCCCCATTTTTTATTCCATTTTTGCACTTGCACAACTTCCAAGAATATTCGTGCAAAGTTTCAAGAAAATGACACCACAACCTAATTTTGACGTAATTCGTAGTACTTCACCTTAAGGTGTTAAGGGTTTTTTTTTCAATTTGAATACATTTCTGAGTAATTTTATGCATTCTTATACAGTGTATAAAAGCCTATTTCAACATACACACATGTGGAGGGTTTCAGGGAGGGGGGTGTGCAAGACATTTTTAAACTTTTAAGACATTTTGGAGTAATTTAATGCATTCTTGCATGTACAGTACAAAAGACCATTTCAGCATAAGAGATTTAAGGTGTTAAGGATTTTTTAAAAATTTGAAGACATTTCTGAGCAAGTTTATGCATTCTTATACAGTGTATAAAAGGCTATTTCAACATACACACAGGGGGAGGGTTTAAGGGAGGGGGTCCCCCTCCCTCTGTGCAAGAAATTTTTAAATTTTAAGACATTTTGGAATAATTTCATGCATTCTTGTACAGTATGAAAAACCATTTCAGCATACAAAATAATCATTATCACAATCAATTACAACATGCTTTCGTTGGATAGTTTAAAAAAAACGTCAGAAAAATTAATTTGGTATCACTCGGGCCTGTCAACTGCATTCAGTTGGCAAGGATAATAGCAACATTTCACCAAACTGTTGTGTAGAATTATATTTAGCTCATAACTTGAACTAACAATATGAAATACATCTTAGATAGGAGTTTTCACAACCAGAAAACGATCCGCTAGAACCCTGACCAGTGTGGCAGTACAAAGTTTTTTACTGATTTAAATAAAACTTGACTGAAGATACAGTAAAGTCAAACAGTTTATTTCATTCAATGAGTTATAGGAACACAATTTTCCGTGATTTCAATTCACTGTACTATTAAATTTCACAAACACAGGGCCAAAGTCCCTGAAGCTACTATAGACATGGATACAAAATTAAGTATTTCCTGACTGTATGAAATTATCTCACTTAGGTCATCCTAGGGACTTGTAAACCAAATATTAAAGCTGTCTGACCAGCGGTTTTGAAAAAACAAGCAACTCAACAGTTGACAGAGCTCTGCTGTGTTATGTAGAGAATAACCTTTAGTGACACGTGTATTGATGAAGAAGGTGGATATCTTTGATAAGTCATTTCAGGATGGCCTGACCAAAAATGGGAAAAAAAAATCCGTAAAAATTCAAATTTGCATATTTGAAAAAATCTGAGTTGGGTTATCCCTAGGGACCTGTATACCAAATAACAAAGCTGTCTGACCAGCGGTTATGAAGAAGAAGATATTTCACCAAAAACACCTTTTTTGGCATCAACAATAGCAAAAAATTAAAAAAAATAGTTTCTCAAAATCATATTTTTCATCTACACAACAAATATCAAATCAGTAAGTACTGCAGTTCTCAAGATATTTGAGTGGACGGACGCCTCACAAACGGACATACATACATACATACATACATACAGACTGACGACAGACACCGGACAGATACCCATCCCAATAGCTTCTATAGACTATAGTCTATAGTAGCTAATAAAACGAATCCACGAGCTGATTATTGATTTTTTGGTGATGTTGAATATATTGAAAAAGATAGCTAAATTTCAGTGTTCATGTTTGATAAAATCCCAAACTAACGACATCAAACGCCAACCTGTACAAAGCACCAGCAGTCGATTGTAACACAGTACACACAACGCAATATCGGTCGACCTGAAATTTGACACTGTGATCGACGTAAGCGTTTCAAAGGTACGAAAAGTGAGACCAAGTAATTTTTTGTTTATTTAGATTTGATCTAAAACCTCCCAAAACCAACAGACAAAGTCCTACTCTTACGCAGAAAATCAAAGTTTTCAAGCGTCGACTTTCTCTTCCGTGATGCACACAACCACAGCCCCTCCACAAAACACGATGTCGATCGACTTGAGTTGAATATTGACATTGTGATCGACCATGGATGGATTGACATGGGGTTTCAAAAGTATGAAAAATGAGACTCGGTAACTTTTGGTCGCTTTAGATTTGATCAAAAACCTACCAAACCCATCAGACAAGGCCCTATTCTTATGCAGAAAACCAAAGCTCTCAAGCGTCGACTTTCTCTTCCGCGTTTGAGTGAAACAACGTCGGCTTCATTCGGAAATGGTCGGCTATTCGTGGGTATTACGTACTTGTATGTTAGTCCAATGTTCGGCCATACCCGATGTGAAGGTCGGAATAATTCGGGCTGTGATCGGGAAAGCAGGGTTGACCTCGAGAGCGATTCCCAGTATAGTACAACACGTTCGCTGATCGCCGTACTACAGTGATAGCAACAAGCTCACTGCGTAAATTGCTAGACAACATATAGCCATATCGGCACTTCTGAAATATTATTTCCGGCTTGCAAGACCATTAAAAGATCAAAATATTGTTATCAAAACCAGAATTTCGGGGCTGGCGAGCGAAACTGCTGAAAAGTAGCTAGCCAAAATATGGAAGTAGACGGTCAATTTGGCCGGCATCCGGCTAAAAATTAACATGCTGCTAAAGCCTGTATTTTTTTCTAGTAAAAATACGAATGCAGTGTGAAAATATTTCGTAAACAGCAGATTTTTCTCTCAATTTACTATTTTGCGAGCGGCAGCAGAAGCCCAGTGTGTTTCATTAATTTTAACCATCTTGACCTGATGGTGAAATATGGACTTGGCAGGAAAAGGGTTAACATTATGGCAGGATGTAAACAAATATTTAAAATTCAAACTTCACACCGATTTTGTGCAACAACTCTCAATGGCAACCTCTGTATTTATGAGTTGGAAAATGTGACCTAAAGACGTCATTAGAAAATGATTACATGTTCATCATGGAAAACCGTTACGTTTCCCGAATTGTCAATCGACCCGGAAGTCTTGAATGTTCGGGCACTTCGGCCGCACTTCTATAGGCTGTTTGAGGGCACTCTGGATTGCAAAGGGTTAAGGGCTGGTTATACTGGAACTGCTACTGATAGCACTTACCTCAAGTTTGGCTGCTATGAAAAGTGCCAAGATTACCGTATTTATGCAGTTGATAACAACAGAATTCGTTGTCATACATCACAACCATATTCAAATTAAAAGCAGAGCAGCAGCGAACTTCCGTCTGATAAATTCTCCTTCAAGAAATGTCTTGAAATGCAAAAAAAATTAAACTAATCATTAAAGGGCTAACCAATACTAATAAGTAGTACTTACCTCAAGTTTAGCTGCTATGAAAAGTGCCGTGATGCCAATAAGTTGAAGTCTAGACTTTGGTATATCTGACTGTGTAGATAAGTACCTATCTAGAAAGTCTTGGGCTAGGTAATATGTCTCTCTATGTAGCCTGTATACCTCACACACCTGGAGTGATATAAGAAAATTCATGGACAAATCATTGCAAGTCATTAAACATGACACATTCAAATTTGTAATTACGGAAGGAAAAAAACTGACAAATGTGAGTAAGTGACTTAGTGGCCAATATAGACCTGCTGTGTTATGCAGAGAATCGCTCTTTTGGCACCTGTGTTGATGAAGAAAGTGGAAATCTTTGACAGCTGATTTCAATGTTGGTTGCCTGACACACCAGATATGAACTGAAAATGCTCACGTATTTCATTATATATTGCAGTTATGTGTGAATTTGAACCTTTGCCACATGTTTGCAACTTCATTGAAAGTATTACTATGATAACCATAATGAAAAATATTCCCCACATTAATTCTACAAGGCCATGAAGTATACAAATATGTAATTAGCCGAAATAAAAATATTAATTTCTGTTAAATTTCTTTGACAGCTGTCATTGTATCACCATTTTATATAGCACTGTGCAGGGCTCGATATAAGCGTTAGCCCACTAGCCCAAGGCTAGTTAATTTTCGAGAGGACTAGTAAAAATGTCTTCAGAGGTAGTCCTGCGGACTAGTGCAATTTTTCCATACATTGTAGATTGTTTAATCCTAGATTGATTCAAAAAAGTTTATCGCTACAAAACTAATGAGGATCAAAATTAAATACAACGTCGGTAAATCCTTTGGAAACATGATTAGCTACACAAATCAAATGACGTGCCACACATTTGATAAGAATGAATGAATCCTCGATCATTTTAGTAAACTTATTTTTACCCAAACAATATGGACAGTGAAACAGTGAAGCAAACTTTATTGATCACCAACTTAAAAATGAAAGAGTTTACCAGCTCCGGAGAATCAAATTGTACATGCCAGCATCATGGCTCAAAGCACATTATCATATACCTAGATTCACGTACCCATGTAAACCTATGGGAAAAGGCGCTCTTACAGGTGTGTAATAAGTAGCCGTATCACGCCCAGGCACACTTTGCCCAAATAAGGTAGTGTGCGTGCTTTTTCGAACTTTTTCGTTGTCGTTGCTACGTGCGTTGCTATCCACGTACATTCCATTCGAAAGCACGTCAGCGCGAGATTCGAACCCGTTTCTATGCGCTTCGCTCGTGGTTTTGAAGCAAATTGTAGACAGTTCAAATCTTATTCCGATCAAAATTGGTTTAAAACAAGTGCTTGATAGTCTCCTCTCAATGTTTTGCCGAGAAAGTGTATTTTAACGAGCAGGATCAACTACTCATCTGTGCTCATTCTGTAGTGACATTGGCGTTCGGATAGAACAAGCTCGTGACGCGTTCCACAACAGAACAAATGACAACATCGTACATATTAATTCGTAAAGTTGCGTGGCTCATGTTTTTCTTTAATTTATACCCATAACTTTAACAAAATTTTATTGATGAATACTGAAACATATCACAACCGTTCAATAAGGTATATGATAAAACCTTTACGTCCCAGATACGGGTTTTGCGGACCTCGGTCATACGGCGTACGGGCCCTCGCACGCTCGGGCCCTTCCGCCGTACAACCTCGGTCCGCAAAACCCATATCAGGGCCGTAAAGATTATTACGCTGAGTATCTGACGGGATTGTCTGCACGTGTATTTTGGATTACTTGAAGCTCATCACCTCACTAAAAACATGAGCAACCCCACAAAATTTGTTGAAATACTGTATCCTTGCCTTTCAAAGAAGCATTTTTCCAAAGAATTCTTCAGGCGCATTCTCAAAAAATAGTGTCAATGACACTGTGCTCCCATTTTACAGAGATAATAAGTACTAGTCCAGTGTTCTCCCTGAAAAAGGTAACAGGGGCGTGCCGCCCTCTTGTAAATTCCAAGCGCCCCCTTGCCAGAAGTGAAAAAGATTTTTTTTTTTTGAAAAATAAAACAATAAAATGTACGGGGGAAAAAAAGTTGACAGTGATTTACAAGCAAAATGCAAGCGTGAGCGTCGATTATGCAGGCTGCAAACGTAATTCTCATCGATCTTGCAAATCTCGTGAGTTTGTGATGTAATCCGAGATCATAAGCCCATGTGCAACTCATTGATGGCAGCCATATTTGCATGGCACAGGCCATAACGTTAGCCACAGTCCCTCCATAGGGACCATGCATTAGGTAACCAACTTAGCTGAGTAAACATGCCTAGGACAGTAGGAGCTTGATGGTAACCAAAGACAGCAGAGTACTCTGAAGTGTTTATAGGAGGTTAGAATTTCGCTTGTGTATTCCTTCCCAAAGCAAAACGACCTATTTTTAGGCTCGGTCGGATGTGTACTTGTATCAGGCTGAGAACACATATTAAGGTGTTATGGTGATAATTTTGACATCGATGAATAAATGTATGTCTGTCGCTATGTTTTCTTTTTCAAAAAATGTAATCTTCATTGAAATCAGTGAACTGGAATAAAAGTTATGAAACACTGTCTCTTATTTCTTTTCCTTTGAGTTTTTTATACGAAAAAATACTCCCCAAGTGCCACCAAATAACACCATTTTAATCTCTGTTTTTCAAAAGCTCCAATGGCAGGAGGGGCGACACCCCCCTCCTGAACTCCCCCCGCGACCGCTTACGTGGTCGCTTGTGGTGCTTTGCACCACGTCTTCGCCCTCTTGTACAATATTCCTGGGGAGAACACTGTAGTCCACACATGACATTGCATTCTTACAGGTTGCTAAGAAAATTCAATTGCAAGTCCAAATTAATCTTATACCCTAGCAATATCAAATGCTCTATCTCATAATGACTTTTACACATCTGACAGAAAATAACCCTAGGATCAAGACTATCATGTTTTAAAGCAATCCAACAAATACTTTGGGAGAAAATGATTTTTTGACAAAAATGGGAAAAATTGCCCCAAAGATACAAATATGAAAATTTCACTACAATTTGAACAAATCTGACAAAGACCAACCCTAGGATCATACATACAAGATTTCAAGGCATTGGGAGGAGCGCTTTCAGAAAAGAAATTTTTTGACCAAAAACGGGAAAATCGCACCAAAAAATACAACTTTCAAAATTTCACCACAATTTGAAGAAATGTAACTTAAGTCACCAGTGTTCTCCCCAGGCCGTTTAACAGGATCGGCCCCGATCCTTTATTTTTTTCGCCCGATCCTTTATTTTTTCGCCCGATCCTTTATTTTTCATGCCGACCCTGTTTCATGTCCGCTGATTCTCTTTAAGGATGTACGATCGGAAAAATATAAGCGTACTGCGCCGATTTCCGCGCAGAAATGTATCCATAGTTACCACGCGCGCACAGTGACGTTCCGAACGTTTTTGCGTTGTACAAAATGTCGTCTGCAGGTAAAGGAAAATCACGCCGAGAAAATGTTCAGCGTGCCCTCAAAACATGCTGGAAGGTACGAGAATTCAGCAAAGAGATAAAAAAATGCAACATGACCGTAGCCTGTACAACGTAAGTCAGAAGTGTGACGTCTGATTCGCTATACAAGAGGAGGTCGTGGTTATAATCCCAATGATAGTGTCGCTAGTAGACCTACCGGAGAATGGAAGAATGGCCATCGCATTGTCGATTTGAGTGTACCAGCCGAAAATCTTGACACTTGTGTCAGTTGCGGACTTGCCTTTACGATTGTCATCGTGTATTGGAGAAACGCCAAGTTCACCGCGGCCTCGGCTCCTGGCTCCACGTAGTGTGTGACAACTTAGCCTGCAGCGAAGTCAACCTAATCCCCACCGATAAGCGTCACGGCAATAAATATTTAATACATGATTTTTTGTATGCTGTATTAATATATAGACTCTAAAAAGTAGAAGAACCTAAAAGTCTTTGCTTTGTTCTGTCATTTCCCTCTCATTAAAGTTTACAGGTAGGCTTGAATCATGATCATGCCTGAACAAGGCCACTGCAGGTAGCCACTGCAGGTCAGCAGCATTTGAAGAGCGCCCACGTGCGACGAACCCGGGAGAGCATGGTATATCGCCAGAACCTGTAAATCCTAGTTAGATTTTGCAAAATTGTGAAAAATCGAGCTCGGTGACCTACTAAACAAAATGTAGTTTTGAAAAATTCACAAAAAGAGCTATTATTTAGCAAAGTTTGAGAAAATTGACATTAGTAGAAACTATCAATAATTAATAAATTACCCTCTCCCATTCCTAAAATTTGGGGCATATTTGTTGCAATTTTGGCTAAAAAATAAATATAATGACTTTTTAACTCAATTTTAACGTAAGTAAAATCTTCAAAGTAGCTTAGGTTTTTAATTTCTTTATTCTTTTACAGTGTAAACGTGGAAAGTGCAATCATGATATAAATATGAAAATGATGACCAGTTTTATTGATTTTTAGTGATTTTGTGAAAAACCGTGAATTTTTAATGTCATTTTGTAAAAAAACAAGCGCGGTGACCCCATCTTTTTTTCCCAGTTTTGGACTATTTACATATGTAGGTATTCAAAAATCCCCATTTGAAAAAATTGACATTACTTTTACTTTTTCCGATCGTACATCCTTAAATGTGGCTGAAGACCTATTGTTTCTCGGCAGCGATTTTGTCACTTTTATTTCAGCGAGCGTATCAAGTGTGAAACGGTTCTAATGTGGCGATAACACGACGTGCCAGATGATTAAAAGGTTTATAATTATTCCATCGCCAAAATGTGTGAAATGGTTAGACCGTTCTCCTTTCATGTCGGTGCTTTAGCCTATAGGTGTTTTACACACAATGAGGCAGGGTTATTGGGTGCAAAGCACCCAAAGTCGCGCTTATCCGCTTGTCTGTGAGGAGAATAAATAGGCCGACCGTATTGCAAATGAACATCGGCTAAGACGGATGAAACTTTCAAAAAGCATGAAATGTGTTACGCTGCCGATCGTACAGATAACGGCCATTTTATACAACGGACATGGAGTATACTCAACGAAAGGCTCGATGTTGCATCTTTGCCAGCGGGCACTCAGTCAAAGCATGGAGGTAGTTCGATGGTCAAAGCATATACTATAAGCAACTGGTTGAACTGCCGTTGCCACCAATGTCTCGCACTGGTAAGAATCCGAAGGTCAGGAAATGTGATTTCGATCAGAAGTGGCTGAAATCGTACGATTGATTGAGACAAAAATCAAATGCAAAAATGTATGGTACTGCCGCGTGTTCAGATCGTTGCGTGTCCGAGTCAGCCATTTCGAGATCTGCGTAGCATGCAGTACGTCAACATGACGTTGAAGCCATGTGTGTCACCTCGTGTCACGCATTCGTAACTGGCATGGATTTGTTCGATTTACTTTATGAAACAATTGCACTTGATCCAGTTTCAAAACCCATGACCCGTTTTACAATATTCAAGGCACCATGAAATGAAAGAAAAAGGAACTACATGAGCTAATATAATCATTCGTGTGATCATCTGAATACAGCAGCTATGTACGTACGGTTAGGGTATACAGTATAGGTTCAAAGGTCGCGTGTGTTCAAGTGTGCTCCACACAATGCAATGCACGGCCCGGCCGCGGCCGACGCTACGCAGTTGTCAAAGTTTCGTACGTTTGTCGAAGTACAAGTCGATGCAATTTCAAATCTTGTTTCTTGAAAATACCTGGTATCAATATTTTCGGGTTTCTCTTTATTATGAATTGAGTTTTAAAGTCAACATATTTCTCTGCAGGCATGCTCCTCTGACTCCGAATATAAGCTTAAGTGCAATATTCAGTCCCATATGAACTTGTCCGTGTGACTGTTTTGCAAGACGTCCATGGTTTCAGAATAGCAATCTGGCTACAGACAAACATGTACCGGTAGTAACAGAGGATCACATAAAACGTCTGATTTTGAATGTTATTCTAGAAAGAACTGGAAGGACTTTGAATGAAAATATGGATGTAATGTATGAAGTGGTTAAAGTGCATGAAAGATCTTACTTTATCCTTTTATTGTGGGATTTTTTCTGATGCTATGAAGTGACATTTGTATTACATAATTAACATAAAATTTACGTAGTTATTGTTATGCAAATTAGCCGATCCTGTTTCAGAAATTTCTGGGGAGAACACTGGTCACTATAAAGCCTGCATACCAAGTTTCAATCAAATCTGGCCAGTGGTTACAGAGTTTTAGCAATTTGCAGGATTTTTCCTTTTCCCCCCTCATTTGCATATTTTTGACTTTGACATGTTCATTTCAACAAAGTCACATCTCCACCCCTGGGTGCACCTGTCCACCAAATACTAAGATGGTAGGTGCTGCGGTTTAGGAGTTTATATGTGAATGGCCATACATCCGCACATACTAACTAACATACATGCATACATACACGCATACATGCACACATACCGGTACATATATACCTACAGACAGACAGACAGATAGACATGCATACATACATACATTTATTTTTACAGCTTTTAACCTCCAACAGCCAATCAACCTATCAATATCAGCTTGTTCAACTTGATACTACTGCTTATAATAATATAAACACGAGTTAATTACATTCTAATTAAAGTACTTGCCTTGGTTATCAAGATTACGTCACAAAAAAATAACGCAATTATACGCTGTCGCTCACATTTGATCAGAATTGGTACAATACATACCAGTATGGGTGCCACAGATTAACAATAAATGTTGTTTCTATCTGTTCAGAGCAGGAAAATTCTATGTTGATGTTATGACAATGATTTCTGCATGGTACAACCAGAAAAACAACAAGAAATATTTAAACCAGAAAAACAAGAATGACAAAAGTTGGACATGCTGCTACAGAGAAATAGATGTTTTGATTAAAAAAGGGCAAAAATTGTCCTACAAACACAAATATTGAAATTTCACCACATTTTTTGCAAACAGCTTCTCAGCTTGTCAAAAGATGATCTGCAACATTCACGAAATGTATCAGCAATGTCAATCATTAGGCCATATGTATGTTGTAGTCACAGAATGCAATCTTATTTGCGCTAGTGATATAGATGTACATTGTATCCTCAGACCACGCTGAACTAAAAAAAATTATAAATCTGAAAATTTACCCAGAAAAAAGAAATTAGCACAGCTTTTCTCATTTGGAAAACAAATTTTTTAGAAATTTACAATTGTAAAAAAAAGGTTCACAATTTCATTGTGACCAACCCCTCCCAAGATCTAATGGTCCGTCCCTTAGTTTGAGCAGGTCTGTTAATATGTAAGGGTTCATAAACAATGACAGGAAATGACTCAAGGTCACTGGAGCATTTCAGTCTCTGGCATGCCACCACTCCTCCTGCACATTTGCAGAATTTCCCTTTTCTTACCTCATTTGCACATTTTTGACACTGACGTGTTCATTTGAACAACGTCACATCTCAACCCCTGCATCTACCTGTTCACCAAATACTGAGATGGTAGCTTTGGTGGTATGGGAGCCTTTGTGTGTGACGGACATACATCCAAACATACATACCCAGATACATACTGTACATACAGACGCCACCAACTCATCATATGGCCTCTTTTTGGAATTTCTATCAATACCAAATATGAGATAAAAAATCAATTTTTTGTAGTGAGATTTCACACAAAAATAGTTTTTCTGATTACAATCGTCAACTAGAGTAGATACGTGTCCATACTCAATGCTCTCATAAGCTGCTATGAAAACTAAAGCTGACACTCACAATACCTGCGCAATGCGTTCCTGAAATGTCTGTATTGCGCGCATAGCGTAGGCTAGTTGCATTCTGGAAAATATACCGTACTGTGCAATGGAGCAATGAGGAGTAAAATGTCTTGCTCAGGGACACAACACTGTGTAATACAGCAGTCTCCAACTCACAATTCTTTGACAGTGAGTGCATCACTCTTTACGCTTTGCTATAACATACAAGATACACTCACCTCTATCAACCAGTCCAGAAGTATGGATCTCATTTTGGCATGCAAACTTGGATGTCTGTCTAATAGTGTCTCATCTCTTGCATACAAACATTCCCGTTGTACCATGACTTCCCACACTTCTCTTGAGTCAGCCCAGTCAAGGATAGGCAGAGGAGATGACCTCATTGAAGACATTGGGAACAGGTTTCTAAACTGAAATTTGGAATGTCCTTCAGTATCTACTGGTGTAGCAAGCAGTTCTGATTCATGTGAACTCAAATCAGTTGGTATAAGACTGCAGGTGGGAAAGCCAGTGCTTTCTGAAATAGGTATCCATGAATTCTGAAACCCAAGAAGAGTAAAATTTCATTGATATGAGAAAACCAAAAATATGAAATATTTTCTCACCAAGTTTAAAAAATACTGTCAAGGTCAGTGTGCTCATATTCTTTGTTTTCTGGATCAAATTAACTATAAATTGATACCAAATATGAAAAAAAAATTATGTTCAGTCTTCAACACTGCCTCAAAACATATCCTTGGTTGGTATAGGTCATTTAAAGGGCCTATGACATGATTTCAAAAGTTTTTATTTTTTCCCTTCAAAAACTCAGCCAGGGTACCTGTCTATGGATTGCATATCGTGTCAGTTCGGAAAGATGCGCGTGAAGGGTGAAATTTGACTCCTTTTTCATGCCTGGTGATCAGGGGGCCTCTTTGCGCCCGAGCCAGGCAGCGGTATTTGCATATTGACCAACAGGTACATTTAACGTCATTTGTACCATGCTATTGTCACGAAAGTGTATTTAGCAGTCCTTGCATAAATTAGACCACAAAGTCAGCTATATAAACAGTGCTCACAGACGCCCAGTAAACACTGGCAAGGAAGCCACACCAGCGGTCCAGCTGCAGGGATTTTTCAAGTTGCTTCCAGCAAGGACAGTGTTGACCAGAATTCAGTAACTGATTTTGACAGGAATTAGCTTGAAGGCACATAGGCAACTCCAGGCATCCGGGACAGGTGATTCCAAATCAGAGTCAGATTCTGACTCTGAAGAACAAAGTGCGAGTGGACAAAGCAATAGAATGCTTGGGACAGACTTAAAATGAGGCTGCGTTTCATTTCCTTGAATGAAATAAGACGTCTCAGTTTGAACTTTTCAAGGTTCCATTTATTTCATAAAAAGTGGAGCAATCCCGCGGCTGAGTATTTCGATTCAATGCACTGCATGTTGTAGCTGCAGTACAGTACACTCAGTGTGACAGTTTCTGGACAACCTCAGTTTTCAGACATTCAATCACATGCTGTTCGTCGGACCCACTTTGCTTTGTAATAATAGCATTTTACAAGTTATGTGACCTCATATTAAGTGAAGTGATACTGCTGTCCCGTTTTGGATAGTTTGTTTGGTAGAAACTATTTCAGGATATATACAAATTTGGAGAAGATAGCCAGACCATATGATAAAAGGTGCTGAAAGCAACACACAGAGACAGCCCATATGTCTGGTAGGTAAGCGCCAAACACGTCAAAATATGGTTATGTAGTCTATTAAACGTAACTAATTATCACGAAATATTTACATTCGGTTTTTTAAACACATCGAAAATGAAAATTGGGGGTTTCAAGTTTCAAATTATCAACATTTAGCCCCTGATCATTTTCAAAATACGACGTTCGATTACTGCGATAGCAGTCTGATTGCTACACATTCAACACGGGGTCAAAAATTTTGCAACTTGACCCCTAAGTACCACTTCTGTCGTGTTAACAGTTTTAGGATAAACACAACAAAGTATAAGAATTCGTAGTGCTCGTCATTTATGAAATGGCTTTTGGGCGAAATTCACTACCTTTTCTGAAAAGTATCACTCTGAGTGTAGCTGTGTTGGACGTCGAACTTTGACAGAACTATCATTTCCTTGGAGCACGAGACAAATGGTGCAATCGACCCATGTTCCCGTGCATTTTCAGAGCAAACAAATCCTGCAAAAAGAGATGTGTTAGGCCTATTTTGTACATATTTTGATAAAGGAAAACAAAGAAAGCTTGTCGCCGCATTGTCGGGTCGCCATTTTGAATCGCCGTCTTCACCGTTCACAATTGTGTAGAGACAGGAAGCTTCCTGCCGCACAAATGTTTCCCGAGAATGTGACATAGACTGTCATCCTTCTTGTAATGTTTATTTCCCACATTTGGCACGAAAGCATAGTACTCCTAATCACATAGCCTGACAAGCAATTTTTTTTTCACTCATTTTAATTTACTTTATCGGCAAGGCGATTGGCCGTACGCGACATGTGACCGTTGGCAATCTCCTACTATAGCAAACTAAACACTAAGCTTACAATGTTCTCGCGTGCGTTGCACGCTGGGTGTACGTTCTGATCGAAGGAACCCCTTGCTTCACAACCAGGAATAAATAGATGGTCACAAATAAAGCATATGGGCAAAAGTTAACGATAATCTGTAGTCTTAATGCTGAATTACTTGTTTTCAACATGAAAAATTATGCGCCGTCACTGTAGTTTGTATGATTGCGTTGGCTCGAATGGCGTCACCACGGAGCATCACGTTGACCAGCCTCTCTGAAAGCTCAAGTTTGAGTCTGTCAGTTGGGTTTGGTTTTCTAGGCCAAAAACACTAATGATGAAGAAATTTGAAAGAATTTTCACTAAATCTTAATTTAATATGTGATTTTGGAGTGATCAGATCTGTTTATGTAAAGTTAACTTTGGTATCGCGGCATTCTTCACTGTGTATCGAGCGGCGAAGATGGCTGCAGATCACGGGTTTGTGTGTACAAAATGTACAAGGGATCTGGTAAAAAAGTATTGCTGCCTCATCAATCTTCTGGACCCTACCCCCTCCTGAGTATCAAATGTTCCACCCCTTGGTATTACATAACGCCAGATGGCAGGAAATGTATTTACAACCTTAGGAATTTTTTAATTAATGCTATGCGTGCTATCATTCTAACGTAAATAGCACTTAAGGTAGCGGTAAAGGCTATTTTTGCACCAATTCTTTTCTCAGAGTTAATGTCAAGTTTCAAGTGTTTGAATCAAGATATTTAG
>LD354151.1:774-11414 GCA_001465055.1 Ptychodera flava | reverse complement strand
AAAAAATTATTAAAAATTCTTTCAAATTTCAAAATGTGATTTTTCAAAAAGTACTTCAAATACAGGAAAAGTATGCCGTACAAATCTTATCTGTAACCTTGTTAATAGGCTGTAAAAATTCCATGTCCATATCTCATTTCAAAGGTTGGATTTAATTGGTATAAAATTATGTAGGAAAACTGTTATTTTGTCAAAATTGTTGAAAACAAGCCATATTTGCACCCCTCTTTTGAAGTCAAAGAGCAGTCTTTTTGGTTAATCTCACTTTTGACACCTCTTTGACACTCAAAGAATCTAAAAATGCATTTATAATAGCAGTCACGCATTCTGAATGCAAGCACTGCCTTGTCAAACTTTCCTAAAAAACAGTAAAAAATGACTTTCCCTTTTCAAACTTTTTTAAAAGCTAGGGGACCTCTACCATAGTTAATACACTAAGGACTCCCCAACTTCCTCTTATTTGGTCAGTTTTTCAGAAGTTTCAATGGGCTATAACTCTGCAATGCTTATGACCCCAAATGTCTAGTTTTTTTTATTCCACAGAGAATGTTGACTTCTTTCATGTTTTAATAGTTTTATTGAAGTTTATATCTGACGCTCTAGCCTTTACCGCTACCTTAAGTTGGTTACAGACAGTGAAATGCCTTCCACTGTGGGGTGATTACGACAGCTGGAATTATCTTGGATCCAAATTTCTCATCAGTTCCTGTGTGTT
The DNA here is from genome assembly GCA_001465055.1 of Ptychodera flava. Taxonomy (NCBI): domain Eukaryota; kingdom Metazoa; phylum Hemichordata; class Enteropneusta; family Ptychoderidae; genus Ptychodera; species Ptychodera flava. Next base: position 10,699 of record LD354151.1, on the reverse strand, counting down.
ACACAGAAAAAGTTGCAAAAATTGGTCCACAATGAAAAAATTCACCTCAGCTTTGTTTACTGGACCAAATTTTCCTACACACTGATACCAAATATGACAAAATTAGATTCACAGCCTTAGGCTGTCTTATAACATATCCTGGGTCGCTGTAGGTCATTTAAGGTCACAAACTGAGAAAATTACCTAAAATATACAAATTTGGGGGTTTCCAAACACTTTGAGCAGAAAATTATCTGATAACACCCAACATGGAAATTTCACCGCAACTCTAAGAATAGCTAAAGGAACCTGCATACCAAGTTTCAACCCATTCTGACTTATGATTACGGAGTTTTAGCAATTTGTAGGATTTTCCCTTTCCCCCTCATTTGCATATTTTGACACCGACATGTTCATTTGAACAAATTCACATCTCCACCCCTGGGTGCACCTGTACACCAAATACTTAAATGGTGGGTGCTGCAGTTTAGAAGTTTTTGATGTGGACATACATACATACATACATGAAGACAGGAAATTTTTTTACTAGTTAACCTATAAGAACAGCTTCCACTGGTACATATAAATAAGGCCACATGGGAGCTAAAAAAACCTTGCTCAACAACCATATCTGTGTGTACTTTGCCGGCATGTAGTAACATGAAAATCTGACAGTACAGTGAAAGATTTCACAAACAACAGAATTCTAGGTAAAACTAAAAGAAGTAAAGACAAGAAAGTTTGACCCTGCCCTGTAACAACATCATTTGATCTTGCTTTGATTATGCTGTTTCACATCAACTATTTTGAAAAAGCTTGTTAATTACATGAATGAAAATCAATACATATAGAACTTGTTGCCTGTGACATGTTGCTACATGAATTTAAAATCAGTGATATGTAATTGAATTGGTAACTTCAAAGTAGCAACAGACCTTATAACTGTATTACTATTGTAATAATAACACCTCTTAAAGTTGCAGTGTCACTGCTGCAATTTAGCAACAACAGTTACACACCAGGATTGTACTACTGCAGACCTTCAACTGGTATGCGGTACGTTGTCTCTGAAGTGTCCCCAATGGCATTTCAGCTGCTCTGTTGAATATTCATAAGGCCGTTTGTCGATTACTGTAAATTAAATGTCAACGAGAATCCCTACAATTCCCTAATGTTACCAAAACGCAACAAGCCTGACGGAAGTTCGCCGTCCGAAGTTTTCAGTAAGAAAACAGAAACTTTAGGGCTGTGTAGATTTCGCGGTCATTTATTTGGCGGGACATGACATGGCGCGAACTACATAGATATAAACAAAAGACGAATCGGTAAAAACTACGAAACGATTACAAATTGCCATTATAAAAATGATCATACCTGAATTTGAAATTGTCTCCTCCTGCGTAGAACATTCATTTTCCGCGATTCCTACGATAAAGTTACAAGGAAGACACAAGTTAAACAAGATGACCCTTCAGCCCAGCTGGTCGATCTGCCCCAACATGAATGAATGAAAATCGAACCTACCTACAGTGTAAACGAGGCCCAGAGTGGGCCGGCGAAGTACATGAATGGTAGGTAACTGGTGTACGGTGTAGCTAGCTACAATATATACTGTATACAGTCATTGAATTGACGCTTCGGTCCTACCTCAACTTCTGGGGAGGTGCTGGCCTTCCTCTTCTTACTCTCTCTTCGGTCGCTTTCCTTGGCCTTCTTCGCCAGACGATCACTGGGAGAAATATGACAAATTAAGGCTAAGTTGCGGAGTGCGATCGACGTCTCTTCAAACCTCAATCGCGTACTTGAAACAGTCATTTGCAAAAAGTTGAGCCCTGCAGGCCAAGTACTGTGCAACCTACCTTTTCCTTGACATGGTTACTTGTTATGAGGGCAATACTTGTCCGATAGACCTAAAAGCAATGGAAACGAACAAAAATACTAAAACAGCCCAATCTCCCATTTCTCTGCGTGAAACCCATGCGTATCAGACTCGGTTGTCAGTCAAATTTGAAACCCGGCTACGAAGAAGGCTTTGGCGCCAATGTACAGTACTCAAGCTTCCAGGAAAATTTGTGAAAACATATCATGACAGTACATTGAGAATAACTATCACTTGACTTCGTCCTGAAAACCTTTGGACAGTATTGAGTGAAATCCGTTTCAAGCCTCTGAAGAAAACCACAAATTAAATCTCGGTGCCACCGAGGTGACCTAGGGTGTACATGTTGCGTCCTTAGGACAGTCAGAAAATCAATATCAGCCCAGCCAACAAAGAAGCCCGGTGTTGACAAGCAAATTTACACGAACTCTTCAGTGTATATGCATGTAATTTCGGGATATAAGTGATCAACAATTCGTCTGGATATTGACGATATTAACCTGCTTGCACCGGAAAACATGTAAAACACTGACCTTGTGCAACTACCGCCAAAGTGGAACCGGACTCAAGCCCGTGGAGCCAACTCACAGTAACACAGCAACACGGCGCCAAATCTATACGCACGCGTATTACGCATTCATCCCTGCTTGGAAAACAATTCAGGATTTTTCCTTCTTTCTTCGAAAATATCAGAAAATATGTCCAAAACATAAATGTTTGCAAAAATATTTTCCTTGCGTTCTAAGAGTATTCCTTAAGTGTGTTTTCACTTCGTCAGAGGAAGCTTGACTTTGCGAACGCGATCAATAGGAAGGGGGTGAGGGGTCAAATTCAAGTTTCCGAGAAATGTGTTACTTCGGTGATCATGAGTGTGAACTTGACGAGTGCAAATTCACAAGAAAATTTTGTGAAAGGCTAAGAAAGGACAACAAGACACATGTACACACACACACACACACACAGACACATAAACATATATATATATATATATATATATATATATATATATATATATATATATATATATATATATATATATATACACAAAATGTATACAATGTATATATATTACATTACATTGAAGGATACAATTCGTTATAACAACTCCGACTGTAGAGCGACTGTCTATATGCTCCAATTTTTTTTAATCTGTTTTGAAACATGAATAAAAAAGTAAGGAAAAAACCAGAACATACACAGTTTTTTAGGTTTTTAGGTCACATTTGGAATATCAATGTGAGGTTAGAGTATATAGGTTGAAGTCGGTAGCATCTGTACCTGTATGTATGTATGTATGAATGAACGTATAGAATGTCCATCTGTACCTGTATGTATGTATGTATGAATGAACGTATAGAATGTCCATCAACAACAAAAACTCACCAACCGCTGCACTTTTTAGCTTGGTAAATTTGTGTGTGGATGCATCCTGGGCTATAGATGGGATTTTGTTCAAATGAAGTTTGCATTGCCAAAATTATGCAAATGAGCTTTAAAAATGTGAAAATAGTGAGAAATTAATAACTCAAGAAACACTATTTTGATTGCTTTGAAAATTAGTGTGCAGGTACCTTCCGTGGACCTCATACAGTTCTATGTATATCTTGAAGATATCTTGAATTTTGTATTTTTGTTGAATTTTTTGGTTTATTTTTCTTTTTTTAAGTAAAAATTCTTTTTCTCTGAAACAACTGGGCCAATTGCTCTCAAATTTTGGTTAAATATTTGCAAGGTATTACCCTTCCAATTTTTTATTGAAATTACGACAGAATTTGAAAAACTACCGTTTTGGGGCAATTTTTGTCATTTTGGTCAAAAAATCATGAAAATTTATTTTCTTTAAAACCGCTGGACAGACAGCTTTTATATTTGATGTACAAATACCAAGTGATGACAATAGTTGAATTTGTGGAAATCGTCCCGAAACATGCAAATTTGTATTTTTAATACAATTTTGTTTTTCATTAAAGAAAACATATTTTTAAGACAATTTTGTCATTTTTGGTCATGAAAACTTGTTCTCAAAAACTACTTGCCTGATAGCTTTGTAATTTGGTATCAACATCCCAAAGAATGTTATTAGTTAGATAAATCTTTTGCTCAAAGTGTTGGGAAACCCCCAAATTTGTATAATATAGGTAATTTTCTCAGTCTGTAACCTTAAATGACCTAATACCTACCAAGGATATGTTGTGAGACAGTTTCAAAGTCTGAGAACATAATTTTGCCATATTTAGTATCAATTTGTAGCGAAATTTGATTTAGAAAACAAAGCTAAGGTTAATTTTTTTCATTGCAGACCAATTTTTTGCAACTTTTAGTGAAAGATACTTATAAGAATTGATAAGAATTAAAGATCCAGGATATTTCCAGATGTCATAACCACCCCCTACAGTGGAAGGCATATGTCACCATCTGTAACCAACTTGAGTGCTGTTTACATTCAAATGACAGCACTTCATGATAGCATTTAAAAAATCCCCAAGGTTGTAAATAGCTCACCTACTTCACATTTCCTGTCATTTGGCCATTGTAGCTCTTTATATAAACACAATCAATACCAATGGGTGGACAATTTGATATCTAGGGGGACAGGGGTGTAGAAGATTGATGAGATGCTTTTTTTACCTGATACTTTGTATATTATTTTTTCTCCACTCTCCCATCTTTTCTTTTTGTAAAGCCTTCTCTGGCTGATTTTTTTTGACATGCGCAATGTATGCAGGATGTGCTTGTCCCATTGTTACAGAAGTTGATATGCATTTTTTTTAAGTTGACCCCCATTACCTTAGTTGCAGACCTTATTTGCTTTGAATAAAATCGGTTGAAACATGTCTGAGTTATGGCACTCAGTACATGAAAAAATCATAATAAAATGGCCGCCTGGCGGCCATATTAAATCGTATCACAAAACAAATCAACGTGCATATGTATGACATAGGTCAATGTCCTTGTACCAAGTTTGAATAAAATTGGTTGAGATATGCCTGAGTTATAGCTCTGTACATGAAAAAATCATTACAAAATGGCCGCCTGGCAGCCATATTGGATCGTATCACAAAACAAATTGACGCGCATATCTATGACATTGGTCAATGTCCTTGTACCAACTTTGAATGAAATCGGTTGAAACATGTCTGAGTTATGGTGCTGTACATGAAATAATCGTAATAAAATGGCCGCCTGGCGGCCATATTGGATCATATCAGAAAACAAATCAACGTGCATTTGTATGACATATGAAGTAATCCTTGTACCAAGTTTGAATAAAATCGCTCCAGGCATCTCTGAGATATCTGCGTGAACGGACGGACGGACACATGCACGGACATGACCAAACCCAAGTCCCCCCGGACAGTGTCAGTGGGGACTAACTAAAACATCAAGATGTGTGCAACAACTATTTTGATACTTTACCATACCCATCCAAAATAAACAATACTATATAGTTGGAAAGCAGTTATAGGATGAGCTTTTACATTAGGGAGTGTCCACAATTAACGTCCAGGGGGCCTGGAGGATTTTAAGGAGGGGGAGGGGGCACAAATTTTCCCTGAGAAAAATTAGGGGCAAGATAAAAATATACTCCAATCTTTTTTTGGGGGGGGGGGCTAAGGAAAAAATACATCCATTAAATTTTTCCCAGAAGTCTTGATCATTAAAATTATGCATAGCTGTCAAAAACAGCAGTTAAAAGTTTGTAAATCTGCTAGTTCCTACATGGAACCAGATATGAACTGAAAATGCTCATATGTCCATTATATATTGCATTCAATTTGAACCTTTGCCGCATGTTTGCAACTTTATTGAAAGTGTTTTGATCAACATAATGAACAATATTCACTACAGATTAATTCTAAAGGTCATTAAGTATTAAAATATGTACTAGCTGAAATAAAAATAATTAATGAGTACTGTCATTGTATTACCACCTAATATTGCCTTTGGTCAAGTCCTTCAAGCTATATATTAGGAAAGTTCATTAAATATGCAAATTAGGAATTGACTGAAATGTTCTCATTAAATATGCAAATTAGGAATTGGCTGAAATAAAAATGTTAAATGACTTTCAATAACGTTGTATCATAGTATTTTTAATGTACATAGTTAGTCATAGCTAGTCAATACAGATAAATCTCCCTAATTAAGACAGTTTTTCAAATATGCAAATTAGAAATTGGGGGAAGTAAAAATGCTTGAAGACTTTCAATAACGTTGTATTACAGTATCTTAAATATATTTAGCAGGATTCATCAACTTTGGGCGAGTCAATTCAGATAAATATCCCGAATTAGACATGTTTCTTACATATCCAAATAAGGAATTGGCTGAAGTAAAACTAATTAATGACTTTCGATAATGTTATATCATAGTATTTTTGGTGTACATAGCAAGTTTCATTTATTTTGCTCAAGTCAATTCAAATATAAATCCCTTATTTCAAAAGTTTAATATGCAAATTGGGAGTTGAATGAAGTAAAAAATGCTTGATTTATATTATCTTCAATATATGTAGCAAGTATCATCAACTTTGGTCTAGCGACTTCAGACATATATCCCTAATTAGGAAAGTTCGTTATATATACATATTAAGAATTGGCTTAAAGGTCTGGTGAAAAGCCCATGTTGCAAAATCACAGAAATACAGTTGATGGTCTATAGAATAGTTATGTTTATTTCTTTTTTCGTTTACCATGCACAATTATTAAATATGGCAAAATGAAAATGCAATGTGGGCACGTCCCCAAACCCTCTCCAGTAGACTTTTTTCAGCTTTCCGAAGTTTGCCCGGCATTGTACCTTATAACACTGATTACTGGAAGTAAGTATTTCACACCTTTGTAAGCTCCCCACAGGGGTAAAGCTTAACTTCGGGGGTTTGGCTTGCATAATTAGTATCATACTCTCAGTGTTCACGCTAATTAACGCTCGCAACACTTGCAAAATGCGATAAATGAATAATTGAATGCGGCGAAAATTCTATCAAAACAATTCTCCATGCTTGCGAATATATATTTTGACACGAAATTTGGTTTCGCCAGCCAAAGCTACAAGTTTTGTCAATTGATCGAAGTGGCTAGGCTTCAGGCGGCAGAAAATTGCCTCCTAAAAGCAGGATGATCGCTGGGTGAAATATGCACAGATCGCTTCTTTTACCCTTTTTTATAGACGATAAGGCAATAATCTTTCTAAAAATTGAAAAGAAAACGTAACAAACACGATGAACGGTGCAATCTATTCTTGCAAAACACGTGACAAATTCGCTTCTTGGTCTTTTGGTCAGAGGTCATCTTTCTTTCATGACTTTTACTTTGTTTGTGTACCGTCTATTTACTGTCTGTTCTGTGCTGTTTTGTGTCTATGTTTACAACTATTGTCCTACGAATTCTGACCTAGTGTATTGGATTATGGATTGGAATGCGATTATTTTACTTCCAGGTCCAGGTCTTCCAGGTCTCTGGCATATGTCCAAGAAGAGATAAGAAGAACTGTGATGTTGGCTTTCTCAACCAACAGCTAATCTGTGTGGCTTCCATATTCATCGATAATTATGCCACATTCTTATCAAGAGAAGGCAAAGTCGACAATACCCTCTATTATGATAACGTTCATCTCAACAACAGAGGTATTGTGAAGCTTCTCAGAAATCTCTCAAGATTCTCATCATCAATCTTGCAAGGTCAGAGAGTGAATGCTCCAGAAAGCTATGTTCATCACCACAGACGACAACCTCAAGTGAATCAATCCAGATACAAATCCTGCAATAAATGTAACAGAAGTGGACATACACCAAATGAATGCTGTCAGAATCCAGTACTTCAGGGATGCTTTAACTGTGGAGAACCAGGCCAAACACAACGCGTCTGTTGCCATGGTAAATGCTACAACTGTGGGTCTCCAGGACACAAAGCTAAAATGTGCCATATAAAATATAACCAAAGCTATTAATGTCTTGGCCAGGAAAAGAGTGCCGAACTAGAAGCCAAACAAAACAGTGACAGTAAAGACTGTACCTCTTTAATTAATTTTATTGAGCAATCAAATGTAAATACAGAGGACAAGATCGTGAACACATGTACCAGGACACTATCAGATGAAATCATTGAACAAGTGAGAGATTCCAAGACTCAAAATAACGATTTTATTTTACCATATTGTGATGATCCTAGCCAAGGTCACCAACATCAAAAGTGCAAAAACAAGGTGATACGCAAAAACAGAACACACAAGCTATTTGTCTTAACAAATCTTCAAATTGGCTATGTCAACTTCAGAGGTCTTAATCAAAACAACATGAGCTTGGCCATTTATTTAAGGAACTAAATATACAGATTTTTGGAGGGACAGAAACATTCTTAAAAAATAATGAAAAGCCAAATTTAAGAGCGTTCAAATGGATTGGGAAAAATCGTAAATTAAATACAAACAGAATGCTCAAAAATTAATCCAAAAGAAACAAATTGAATTTAAAGTAAAACAGTGTGTGGATGTTGCAAAATCAGGGGGTAAATCTAATCGCAAGTAATGGTCATTGCTGAGAGGAACAAAACAAAGATCATACACAACTGTAGTTCTTGACCAAGAATCAAATCTTATACTTGATAAAGACAAAGTTAAAAGAGTTTTGGTTAACTATTGGCAACATCTAGGTGAACGGAACCAACAAAATTTAGATCAAAATGATAAATTGTACCAAGAATCTAAGTCCTTTGAATCGAAAGTAATTGAGACTGTGGATATTTTTGAGAAAGACTCAGCAAAAAATATGGATAAAATACAGATTTCTAGAGAAAATATCAGTAATATTATCGTAAATCTAATAAATAATAAGGCTTGTGGTCCTGATGAAATAACCCATGAAATCATTAAAGGGGCGGAGAAGTTATAATTGATTCCTTCACAAAACTGTTTAATTTATGCATCAATTTAGAGGTTGTGCCAAGAGACTGGGGAAGAAATATTATTATACCATTATACAAAAAGGGTGACTCAAGGAATCTGAATAACTATAGAGGAATTCCATTGAGTTCAGTAATTGGTAAAATATATAACAGAATAATTGAGAAAGAAGTAACAAATATAGTTGAAAATAGTAACACCCTAGGTGAAGTTCAAGGAGGGTTCAGAAAGAATAGACAAACAGCTGATCAAATTTTCATCCTAAAGGGAATAGCTTCCATTCGCAAACACAACAATAAACATACATTCATGGCTTTTTTAGTTTTCAAAAAAGCATATGACAGTGTTTGGAGAGAGGGACTTTGGTATGCACTATGGAATAATCCGGGGATCAAAGGGAAGCTCTGGCGTGTGATAAAACACACATATGATCACATTCAAAGCAAAGTCTCTTTTGGTGATATTGACACTGATTATTTTGATCAAAATGAAGGTCTCAGACAGGGATGCGTGTTAGCACCAATTCTATTTGCAATATACATCAATGAATTCAAGAAATTATTAAATGAATCATTTCTTGGTGTCAGTATTGATTCTGAACTTATCTGTGGCCTCTTTGCTGATGATGTAGTTCTATTAGCGCCAAATGAAAAACAAATGAATTCCATGTTACATGTATGTATTGCAAATAGATATTGTAAATTATGGAAAATGTTAATCAATGAAGAAAAATCTAATATTCTAATAGTAAATAAGAAAGTTGATAAACAGAAAGAGTGGATGATTGGGGAGTTGAAGATAAAAGAGGCAACTGAATATAAGTACCTTGGCTACTGGATATCTCGCAACCTATCTGACCACACTCATTCTGTGAAAATCTCTGAAAAATTTGATAATTTATTTCCTCTGATGAAGGCAATTCTTGGTAACCGTGGAGATATAAATAGAATTGATTATGGCTTTTCCTTGTGGAATCACATAATGCGTCCATCAATTGAGTATGCTGGGGAACTACTCGTTCTCAGCACAACAGACTTAGAAAGTCTTGAGCGAATGCACCACTTGGTTGGCAAATTTATTTTAAAGGCCTACAGACACACTGCTAATGAAGCAGTACTTGGTGACCTTGGCTGGAATACTATGAGAAGTAAACTAAATATCATGAAA
>LD354145.1:10997-27691 GCA_001465055.1 Ptychodera flava | reverse complement strand
AGGCTGATGACAAGCTGAGAAGCTGGAGACTAACCAGTACACGTGGTGCTCATACATATACACATTACGGCCTCATGAATAGTAATAACAGCTAATGAATAATAATGACATATGATTATGTCACATGCAACCTTGCCAATGTCACGGTGTTTTCCGATTTGATGGGAATGAAGAGCTAGGGCAAGAGCTAGCGACATTCTAGAAGCATTGGTTTTTATGCAATACCTACTAAAAAGCGTGGGTCCCGCAAGCATATAATGAATAATGAAGATTAAAGATTATTAAATAATCCATCCTGATTAAACATCAAGAACAGCTCTTGAAGTAATCATATGAGCTACAATTTACATGTCACATTTAATATTCATATGTCATTTCACAAAGCCATCGCGCGAAATGCTCACATTCACTCATAACGAGCGGATCAAAACACAGACGGTAAACACACCTATGGGGAAATTACGTTGAATCATGGGATCTAATTAAAGTTAAGCTACGTCATTGACATGCCCGGGGGTATACAGAACCAATGCGGAACAACATTCACAGGTGATTTACTTTCGTACACCTACTTGCGTTAAAAAAAAAACCCGGGAGAAAGAGCCTTGTTTGACTTTCAAATCCGTTTTATTCAAATTACTCGTGCTACTTCCTGTGTCGTTTGTTCCTTTCCGCGAACTACTCGTCAACACTCTTTCGGATATTACGGCTCGCCTTGTCCAGTCACCAAGACTCAGACCTGATACAGCGAACCCAGCCCGTTTCAAAACTCTCCTGTGGTCGCACATAGAATTAAGGAAACCAGTGGAGGAAAGACAGGTACGTCCAAATAGACGGAGAGAAAAAGTCTGTCATACAAAGGCCCAGTGTTACCTGTTGTGTGGAAACAACATCACTGGCGTACAGGTCTACTTGTGACATTGACTTTATCAAAATTCACGCCGGAAATTATTTTACACATTTTGAGAGATGGTAAACGTGGATGAGAAGTTGAGTTGTGCGTCTTTCATCTGAAGTAAACCATGAAAGCCTTATACTGGGTCTTGCCGTTGGTCGCTGTGATCGTCATAGGCGGAGTGCTGATCATGGTCTACTGTTGTGTGACGCTGAGGGCGCGTGGAAAACAACTCAAAGAAATGCGCCAAATATATGCCGTTCAGAACGCCGGGGAAAATGCCCAGCCAAGGGAAGAGCGATCCACAGCGGCAGATGGCGAACAGTTCGATGGACTCATGATAGAACAGGAAGCTTCTCGCAGTACATGAGGCGCACTCAAGCAGCAGTTTATCGCCGAGTAGTTCTCCGTGACAACCAAAGACTTTGAACGGGATTGCGTAGGATTCCTTTATCGGCCTCAATCGGGTCAAGGCAATGTCACCAGGAAATCTGAGAAATTGCGAACGCCAGTCCAAGGAATGTGCTTATGTTAGCAGTATATTCAGTCTGTAATAGTTTGCCGGAGATTTTTACGTGAACTACAGGCACTCATCGGATTCTACTAGCCATGAATTTTTACGGCGACATGTTGTTACCAAGGTGACCATATCAGTTCAATCTGACACTATACTCACCCTTCAGTTTTACAGTACATGTACGTCAGCCACAACATTCTACGTAAAATGCACCATTAGAAGTTTACAGACCCGTCGTGCAAGTAAAAAGATGATGGGATTGTTTTCTTATCGTTGGATTAGGTACTAAGGGTAGTAATTAGAATGGTCGTCTGTATTTATGACATGTTTTGTTGTATACACGATATGCGGATGTCGCCGAAACCTTCACGCAATACAACTTCCCCGTTCACTGTCAGAACAATGTTGTTCAAGTTATTTATAGTTTTCATGACGTTAAATATTGTACGCCGACTCAAGCCAGTCTAAGGTCACCCCTAAAGTATTGATGTAATATTTTGTATTTTATGGGACTGTGACGTGTCGTGTTGGGTAGAGAAACCCATTCGTGTGTATTATGATGCAGATGATTTCTAACTCACATACTTCTGTTTGGCTGTTTACAAGCACGACATCTCACGCACTTTTTAAATGAATCGTCCAGATCGATATATACGGTGTTTGTGAACATGTACGGATCTGTTACTATGCCTGTCGTATTCAAGGTCAACAGTTAATTTGTGTTCTACTTCTACCCAAAGTTCAAGAACGCGGACTGAAACAAAGCTGTGCATTCCAGACTCTAGCGATTAATTATTCACACACGTTTTCTAACATGTGAGCGTGTCAGTTTTATATTCAGTAATATTAAGTCCCCCTCATATTCCACCTTATCTCCCTTCACACCACCACCACCACCACGACCCCCACCATCACCGAATCATGGCCAACAAAACTATTTGAATGTTTTTAACTGTAACGCTTTAGAAAATCTGGCACCCCTTCATGGCTAGTGGAAATAAAAGAACCCTTCTTTGATCCCGAAATCAAGATGACCCCCTTTATTTTGCCTCCCCTCCCCCGCTCCCCGACTAACAGGAAACTCGCACGGTTCCTAGTAGTGAAAGTGTTCTCTTCGGAAATCAGAAAATAGAACAGCACGTGCGATGACGTTCTTCGAGAGATAAGACTCATAGGACATAAATGATGATGATGATGATGATGATGATGATGATGATGATGATGATGATGATGATGGTGATGATGATGATGATGAGAAGGTGGTTGTGGTGGTGGTGGTGGGAAGTATGACTAAATCGCAGTATTACAGATTTGGCCATGCCACTTGTCACGATAAAGGAAAGTATTTGTGTTCAACGAACCAGTCGATCTAGGTCTGTAAATGCAGAGATAGACAAGCTTGCTTTAGTAAGTTGAGAGTACTTCTTGGGTGAAGCACAATAATTCTAACAGTCTCTGTTTCCTAAAAGCCAAACCTGTCCTATCTAACGTTATTTCGGTTGTTGTTTCATTTGCACTTCATAATTACACAAATGCTTGATTGCCAAGAACAGTTTTGTAGTATCACATAATATCAGTGAAGTGCTAACGTAAGAAAAATATATGTTTTTTACAACACAGCGATTGAAAAATATCGCGCTATGTATTTGTAACAATTGATGAACACAGTTTTTGCTGCCACCATTTTCAATAAATATAGATATGTATGATAACTAAAAAGGTATATATATATGTGATACTGTGTAAAGTGTTGTTTTTACTGCATTGAGACTAATACAAATAAATATTTATATGGAAAAGGAAAACGGTTTTGATTATATTTCTTAAATTGAGCATATGTAGGAGACATTACGCTGGCAAACAGGCAACACTGATGGACTACAAAATGGTTTCATATTATTTTGGTTATTATTCTTCCGCAAGAAAGTTTACTCAAGTCCATATACACAGACCTAATCACGAGACAAACTGAGATGTTTTATTATGAGGCACATATTTCATGGCTGCTAGAGTATGTCGAGATGACAGTCATTGGAGCACAGATTTGTATCAGTTTTATAGGCAAAACATATGATCGCCAAAATGGCAAAGATATATTTACTTATAAGATTTGCTTGCAAAAGAGTAAATTTTGAAGTTCACGATGATGATTTTGGATGTTACAAACAAACCACAAAACTCTGAGAACGGAAGAACGATCATGGATATAAATTCTTATACTTAGGTGGCTCATAATTTATTCTAGTTAAATCACAGTTATTTAAGATTTTTCCTAGGGGACTATCATATCCCCTCCCCAATTGAAGGGTGGGTCATCATATTTGCAGTGGATGCCTTGCTTAACTTCAGATAGGTTGATTTTCCGTCGGCGCCCGATGTCAACTTTGCAATTCTTTGCTCAAATCCATGGTCAGAAGATGTTCACATGTGGTCGACAAGTATATAATGACCTGACCTATATTTGATCAAATGATAATGAAATTTCAAATTTAATTGTAAGTTGTTTGTTCATTTTTCTGAATCTTGGTAAAAATATCTTCTCTGGTAGTGTTGGTCCGATATCTTTTAAATATCACGTGTGGCTTTCTAGTAGGAGTGCCTCAATTTAGATTTGTCAAAATTAGCATACAATTCTCATCCCCTAGTTATCTTAAACAATTTCTCCCCAAATTGCTCACCCTATCTTGCCAGGGACAACCTCATGTGGGTTTGTTCAAATTACAGTGATAATTGTAAATGTAGCTTTTGGGAGGGGGAAGTTTCCCCTTTTTGCCGTAAAACATCATTTATTCTTACATCGAAGGTCAGAAAACATTCAAATTTGATTGGTATCTGCCTGGGGATTTTCTTCTCCGGGTTTATCAAAATTGGTATAACATTTCCACCATATGTGTTAGGCATTCTTTTCTCTTTCCTTCATAAAGGCCATCCTCTGTGAAAGTTGTCATTTACCGGTTTTGAAATGTAGTTTGTAAATGTCTAGGGTGGCATCGAATTCTGTTGAAATTCTGGTATAACTTTAATGCATGTATAAAGTTGTACGGGCAATGTCCTCAATTTTTATTTAATAATTGTTTTCTCCGTATTCGCTTCAGATAGAACACACCTCGGGGACAGACTTTCGGACTCTCAAACTTTTACAATTCTCTTCTGATATACCACATGTGGGGGTTCATTTTAAAGCTCTTGGTGTGAGAAAACTTTTCCATGGCTTAGTTTTTCGAAATTCGAAAATTTTTATTTTTTCTCCATAGAGTTAACACAGGGATGGCGGCCATTTTGAATTTCAAATATCGAGAAATCTCAAGTTATTTGTCTCTCTGGTACCAAAGTTTGCATGGTGACCCCTGATTTTTATTCTTGCTTTGGTAAGAGAATGGTAGAAAGTTTCACTGAGGCAAGTTTGAGCAAAAGTTTAAGTCTTTCACTTTCGAGGTGCATATTACCTTAAAGCTATCAATTTTTTTTAAATTTTGCTGAAAGGTTCTACTGGATGATTGCAGTGTGATTTCATCGAATGATAAATGAATGAAAATTTTCTACCAATTGTGTTTATGGAACCTTTGTATTGTATTGTATTGTATTGTATTGTATTGTATTGTATTGTATTGTATTGTATTGTATTGTATTGTATTGTATTGTATTGTATTGCATTGCATTGCATTGCATTGCATTGCATAATTGCATTGTATTGATTGTATTGTAATAATATTGTATTTTATTGTACTGTATATTTATTTATTCAGATGATGAAAACAAAACAATAATAAAAAATCAAGAAGTCTTCAATCTGATAGTCTTATCTGAAGTAGTCTAGTCCGTGACCGTGATAAATAGTACATCATAATGAGACCGAGGCAGTGCGCATCTGTGTAAGGTATTGATACTTACAACTTAAAATGCACATAGACTTTGGTGATAAATAAATGTATAAACAATACGTAATTGGGAGAAAATCTATCCCCCAGCTGATAAATATGTATCATATATTCAAAAATGCATGTTTAGAAATATGTGATGTCTTCATTCAAATCCGTTTTATTTCAGCCATTACTGTTAGCCAGACACTGTCTTATTAAATAATGTTTTTAGTTCAACAAGTTTAAGTGTTGATATTTGATATTTAGGAGCACGTAGCGATTGTCGTTCTTAGCGGAAAAAATGACAGCAGAGCTACAATAGGGCGTAGGTCACTTGTTCATATAACCAATGACAAAAATCTGCTGCCCCCGGCTGTAAAAACTGAAAACCTCCTCAGCAATAAGTCTGCCATTTTTACGACAAATGCACATCGCAATGAAGAAAATAGAAAGCAAAAAGGGACGCTGTAGACTCTAACGTTTTGCTTTTGTCTTTAAATACGTTTGTAAATACGTTTGTAACGCCAAAGCTCCAACACTTCGTGATGTATATCTCACATTTTGTTGTGTTTGTATAACACAGTTTATTGTACAATGCATCGTGAAGGTAAGGCTGATAATTTGTATTTCGACATACCTTAGGGACGACACGAAGAAACACTATTTGCTTTTGTTTTTTAGAATTAGAATATTGAAAATGTCATCAAAAAAAGTAAATACCAAAGACGTAAGGTTGCAATGATAAATAAAGTGTAAAAAATATGTGTTCAGTTTGCAAGGAAATAGGGTTGGTCGATTTGGAATTTTTAAAATTTTATTTGTGTGTTTGTGTGTCATTAAAAACAGCAAAATTTGGCAAAATGATGGAAAAATGTTAGGGCTTGAGGGTTTTAAATAGTTCAGGTTTACCGGAAACATTTGTTTTCATTTTGCTTCATTATCAGTTGCATGGATTTCTGATTTTTTTCATATATTTCATGATATTTTTCCCGTTTACGACGAGTTGAACTATGATAAGGCCAAATAAAACACGTGTTTTTCCGGTACCCGTTCTGCCCTAGCAAAACCCGCTCATGTATTTTTGGTTTCGCTCATTTAGTTCTTGCGGAGTCATTTAACGTTACTTTAAAAATCATGTAAAATAACGTCTTATAACGGTATTTTTTCTTGACTTATTGGTAGGTGTACCCATGCTGCAATATAAATTTATTTTTTCTTTAACAATCGAATTTTGACTGTGATCACTCAGCAAAAACTAAATGAGAGAAACCTAAACTATATGAGTGGGTGTTCCTAGGAAGAGTCCGTTCTCTAAAATTTACCGAATGTATGCCGGACATAATGGGCCTTGCTCATGAGTTATGGCGTTTGCAGAGGATGGAAGCGATGTAATATGTTTTAGGCGATTCTTGCTCTATCAATGGTGGTGCGTGGTAATATTATTCGCTGGAGAGGCAATTCATTCCCGGTAGAAATGCGCATTTGACGGATGTGCACTCTCAAATTTTCACATTGGCTTTGAGCATATTGCTTGTGTGGTATAGTTTAAAGCAAGAGGAGCGGAAAATTGTAGACACGTTTTTACCGTCTTGTTTTTGTGAAAATCGAAAACGTATCTTCCCTATCGACTAAACATTGGAAATGGCGAGCATTTTGAAATTCAAATATTGAGAATTTTACGTAATTTGTTCAAGTTGCACCAATACCAACATTTGCACAGTGGTCCCTACTTTTTTATTTTCGAGAAAGTCTGTCAGAGTTCCTCGAAAATAAAAATTATATTCAATAAGGGGCGAAGTACCTTCCGAGTGCGTTTTCTCTGCGATGGGGCACATGAACGGTTAATGGCGGCTACTGTCGACTTTAGTCTACATATATACTATGCAGAGATTAAGACACAGAGCTAGAGATGTTTTCGGTGTAGTACAATGAGTAAGACTTATGGTGGTGAAGGTAAGATCACAATTTATTGACTGCTTTCGGGATGATGTCCATGATAGTGACATTAATGATGTCATCGCCTCGGCTCAGGTATCATTACTATCTCAACAATCATCGCTGGAGCAAGCCACTAATCATGATCTTGTCCTTGCCATACGTGTTATTCAAAATCATCATTCTTATATACTTACGGCTGAGTTTGTTCCGTGGATACCATTCATCCTCCTTATACAACTCTGTGCGCTCAAAGTACCTGAACTCATCATAATTAAACACAAAAGATCTAATTGAACACGTGGCCAATCTGAAGCACTGTTATCATCTCAAATCCGTTCCCAGTTCGTGATAACATGTCCACATGATAAACTGTCATCATATACAGTGGGAAGAAGTTTGACATTACATGAAGTATTACATGTATATGTAGCTCGCTAGCACCTCTGTTACTCTACCCAACGTTGCGCTTGTAACCAAGCCTGGCGCAGTTGGTATGATGATACAATTGTAATCAGGTAGAGGCGTTTTCGCTCCACGTTGTCTGAGTAACTGAAACCCGGCTTTGTGTCATGCACGAAGGGTTGAATCACTACTTTGTTTGGTTCATTAAAACGCGATATATTGGCGTACGTTGTTTTATCTGTGCCCTGGACTCAACAACGGCACACACGTCGGCCGGCATGCTAAAGCTTGGAGTCGGACTTTGCTTTTAATTTTTAAATCTAAACGTTAGGAGCAGAAGATACTCCAGATTATCAACTCTGTTTTGTGCTTATTGAGTTGAAATATCGAGCAGCGAAATATCGGACATGCCACAGAACAAGACGGTATCGTTCACTACAAGCATTGCACGTGGAAGTAGAAGTATGATGCACCCGGAAACTATATTTGTCACAGTACTTGGATTAATTTTCATCGCTTTGTGTTTCCAAATTTTTGTACGCTACGGGAGTAGCCAACTGACGTAGAGCTGAGAGAATTGGCTTTTAAGGTAGAACGCGCCTCGGGGAGACAAATTCGCATTCTCAAACTTTTACAATTCTTTTCTTACATACCACTTGTGGGGGTTCAGTTTAAAGCTCTTGGTGTAAGAAAACTTTCGATCGGCTAAGTTTTTCGAAATTCGAAAAACTTATTTTTCTCCACTGAGTTTACACAGGAATGGCGGCCATTTTGAATTTTAAATATCCGTAAATCTTGATTTATTTGTTTCTCTTGTACCAAAATTTGCACTGTGATCCCCGATTTTTTTTCTTGATTTTGAAAGAGAATGGTTGAAAGATTCCCGAAAGAAAGTTTGAGCAAAAGTTTAAGTCTTTCACTTTCGAGGCGCAAACTACCTTAATCGTATTCGCCAACGATATGGGCAAGCAGATGTGGCGTGACAGACAATTGAAAAGCGATTTGGACAACGAAAGTGGAAAAGACAAAACAAAAAAAAACCAAAAAAAAACCACGGTCGTCTTCCGTGATTCACAGGGGATTTTAAGAGCGTCTTATAGGTACAGCTTCGAATACTATGTAACACTTGCTGTTCCAAGGAAATGCCTGCATTTTTACTGCATCACGGAGGTTGTATGATCACTTTTTACCCTAGGTAACACTATCATACTGCGAAGCACTATTCTATTACTCAAGCCGTACATAATTTCTCATTAAGAGCAATTTTTAATGCGTTAGTGTTGTCACCATTATACAATAATATTGCATTATTTTCTTCCCCTCAATTTCCCTCTTTTACCTTATACCTCGGAAACCACCACCACCCCACCACAACCATCATCATCATCATCATCATCATCATCATCATCATCATCGTCGTCGTCGTCGTCGTCGTCGTCGTCATCATCATCATTTACTGAGAATTTATAAGTTCCAAAATGTATGCGTATAACCCTCACGTTTGACAATAGGTTACCCATCATACACAGCGGCTGTGACTTTACGGTTGAGAAGTTGATTACGAAAGCTGTTGTATGTACTTTTGAAACTTCTAAATAATCGCATACTGATGGTTACTGTCCATATTCTTCTCATGCATTACAGATCCTGGTCCTTTAATAGTTCTGTGTTCTGCCACGGCGCAACATACAGCCAATTGTGTAATTTCAAATTGTAAGGATATATAATGATGAGAATGCAATGCTATTTCTTCATGCAATGGACTTCTATGGTTACCCTTTTCCATTGACGACGACCTGTACCGTGATTTTCACTTTCAAAACTGCATCAGTACCTCTCGTGACTTCGACAGACCGATATATTCCTCAGATCAGATGTGGTTGCGATGAAGAAAGAGTGAACCATTGGTAACGTCCGTGTCACTTCATGGAACACATGGTAGAAAATACATGTGTTATTAGGTGTATCAACGAAGTTGGTGTAAGACGAAGATGTAAAACGGTGAAGAAATTGCGCCTCACTTATCTTAGCCTTCTTCCCAATTGTAACTCAACTTGACCCATTACCATAGCGATGTATTTTACGCAACCTGGGGGATATAAACCCCATATGGCTAGGTTAACTATTAAGTGTATAATTCAGTTTTCCATAATAAGTGTAGTATCTCAACAAAGCGGAGCACACTTGGACAGAGTTGTTTGTGACAGAACGCGCGTCCCCTGTGACACTACACAGTCCCTCCACAAAAAGACCGTGGGCACTATTGTCACCGCACTGGGTTTCCTCGGTCCAATCATACGTTGTGTGCGATTTTATAACCCTTGCCTCGGTTCTATAGGCGCAATTTTAGCTTAGCCATTAAACCAGAGTCCATCCATTATAGATGGACTTTTGTTAATACATAACAAGCTTAAGATCATCAGCTCGTCGTTTGTACAGGTCAAATTTCAACAATATTGGACACTACGCAATGTCTTTCTCAACACGATGGCCATGCAATTTGTGTGATTTAACAGTCAACATCGATGTCGAAAGTCAACGGATGGCAAGTCATTGAAGCCAGAAAAGGGATTCATAGCACTGCCTAATCGAAGTCCATGGATCACTTCAGTTTTAATGTTGTGGTACTAGTGTAAAGAACTTTGTAATCTCTAACGGCTCAACGCCCCCGAGCAACACCAGACGACTTATCTGCTTGGTTACTTGCACCACACCGGACGCCACAGCTAGAACACTTCGCATCATTACCGTCAAGTATTCATAGGCCATCTTATTTGAGCGCCAGACATTCGGAAAGTAAAGAAAAGTGGACATCGACAGAATTTTGCATACAAAACACAGTTCCATCGGAAGTCAGTAGGGTGATGCCCCCAGACAGAATACCTAGCATAAACTGCTAGGCGCCTCCTGGGAGTAGCCTTTTGGTTATGTGCGTTTGATCCAGGTACCGCCAACTAAACTGTTCGTGCAAAGAGGTCTTCGTATACGCAGTGTTTCAGCGGGCGGGCAAATTTAAAAACTAACCAACGGGCGGGGAGAAAGTCACTATTTTCAGTGGGCGGGGTAGAAATTTCAGTTTTTACATTGGGCGGGGAGAAATTTTCTGTCAGTGGGTACCGGGAAATAGGTAGAGGAAGGGGAATGCCGTGGTTAATATAACTTGAGGAAAGATTTAGCGCTTAACTTTAAGGGAACAATGTCCAAAGTTTGAAATGATAGGATTTTTGCTCGCACAGTTTTGCGTTGACCTTGACATGTAATAAATGAACGCACACTGGGTGGTATGTACATCTAGTTGGCAATGGGGAATTTCACTGATTGAGAGAGGGCAGTGGGGAGCTTGGACTGTTGAGGGGAGCGAGGAGCGGGCAGACGATAGATACCGGAGGGCAGTGTGCAGTGCGCATCATATGCCAGTGGGATGACAGTTACGAACAGTTACGTTCAGTCCCCTCCAAAATTTTAGTTTAAGGTCAAAATATCAGCCTTGGAAACATGTTTTGTGATGATTTTGTAAAATCGACGAAATTTACCAATTGGCAACACCTGTTTATTCCTGTCTGTCTCCCATAACAGCAATGGTGACAAGTGATTCGTTGTTAAGGCATGCTGATTGCTTTACAATCGCACGTTTAAACTTACATTAATCCTACGATTGAGCCACAAACTCCACAGAAGCTGTTCCTGTTTAGACTTTGATACACAATGACTCTATAACAGCTGACCTGGGACTATAGGAAACATAACGTCACTGGCGAAGTTTTCTCACTTGAATGTAATATGTAGTCATATTTAGAGGTTATATAACCTTGTGTATGTATCCATAGACAGTAGAGGGCGTCTCTACTGTCTATTATGTATCTTAAGATGTAACAATCCAATTCGATTTGACATCTGCTATATAAGATCCTGTTATAGCGAGCTTCTCGGGGTACAATAGATTTATTGTACAATATCCAGAAATGTCAAGGGACCAGGAAAGAATTACATTATCACTCCATTATTTGGACGATATTCAAAGCATTACAAGTGTCATTTATTCCGTGCCTACAATTGTATAGTATAGTATAGTATAGTATAGTATAGTATAGTATAGTATAGTATAGTATAGTATAGTATAGTATAGTATAGTATAGTATAGTATAGTATAGTACAGTACAGTACAATACAGTACAGTTCAGTACAGTACAGTACAGTACAGTACAGTACAGTATTGTGTAGTATAGTATAGTATAGTATAGTATAGTATAGTATAGTATAGTATAGTATAGTATAGTATAGTATAGTATACTATAGTATAGTATAGTATAGTACAGTATAATGGTATAGTATAGTATAGTATAGTAAAGCATAGTATTTGATTTTTGAACCTATCATTTTTAATTTGATTCCGTTGGCCTTAATGTCAACAATGGTGCTACAATATAATATTATAATAAAAATAAACAAGCAAATAAGGAAGCCATAGGAGGAACCCACTCGGTATCTCATTATTATGTTTTTTCCGGAGCAACTTTAGGTAAAGCCCCAATAGCTACGAATTTTATGCATTATTTTTATGATTTTATTTTCAAACCAAAGTTGATTCGTGTAAATCTCCTAACTGAAAGACATGCATAGAAGTATCAATGCTCACTGATTTAGATAATGCTTACGCGTTTTAACAGGTTAAATAATAAACGCGGGTACCGCACTCCTAAAATGGTGCCTCAACGGAAAAGTACAAAAGATGCAGTATTTCCTGCACATACACATCATGATCATAAAGGAAACAAGCATGATGCCATTACTTGAATGCACAACACACAATGGCCATTTTGTTGTTGTTAGGTTTATTTTCTCTGTCACATGATTAGTTTTTGAAAATGGCGGGAAATCTAAAATGCTGTGCGATCAAAACGTTTGAATTTACATGCCACGTTCGACACCTATGACAGAGTTATACTCTTTGTCAGTCTTAAATGGGTCTCATTTAAGAAAACAACTCTTGGAAAACGGGGGATAATTTGAGATCGGTTTATTGCCCATTGGCAGCTATTAGGGCTTTAATGTCACCCACGAAACAACAAGGATCAAAAGGTGAAACTTCAAACGACGATTCGGAAACAGAAGGGCAAATGAAAATGCATGTCGCGCTACCATATTTTGCCGTCAGAAGGTGTAACATTTAAGTGGACATGAACTGTGTCAATATGGAGATTAAGACGTCCGTGATATAATTTTAATACAGTAATATTGCATTACTTTCTTCCCCTAGAATTCCCACCTTCACAATATACGTCCACTTAATGGAATATGGCGGAAAAGACATGTGCACTGAATTAGGTGTATCATATATTTGAAACAAATGAGAATCTATGTCCCAGTCCTCACTTACCTCAGCCCTGTTCAATACAATGTATTATAACTCAACTTATCCTATTAGCATAACGATGTATTTTCACAGGGCATATATACCCAAAATGGGGCATATAAACCCCATATGGCTGGGCTAACTAAGGCGTATAACTGAGATTTCACAATACGGGTTCTATCTCACAGGAAATCAGAGATGTTTATGACAGAACGCGCGTCCCGTATGACACTCCAAAGGAACTGTCACCGCACTGCGCTCTCTAGTCCAATCAAACGCCTGTATGTGATTTAAGTAACCTTAACAGGCGCCATTATAGTTCAGCCATCAATCATCTCAATTTATAAATAAATGCTAAACCAGTCGCTCTATTACAATTGCTAATAGACGGACATATGTCAATACTAAACAAGCTTCAGATCACCAGCTTGTCTTTTCTACAGGTCAAATTCCAAAATATTGACCACTACACAATATTGCTGACAACATCGATTTCGAAATCTTAAGTCAACGGATTTGGCAAGTCACTGTTGTCAAACAACTGGTTCATCACACCGCTTAATAGAAGAATTCATTGTCATAACGAGTATTCCGTGAGAGTAGGGCCAGAGCAGAACGTCCACGGACCTGACATGCTAATGTAATATTCGACGTCACGAGTGTAAATAGCTTTCTAAGCCGTAACAGCTCGACGCCCTCGAGCAATGCCAGACGACTAATCTGATGGGTTACTTGCACCACACTTGACGATACACAGTTATGGAGTTACCAGAAATTATCTTTTTCACAGTTTCCTCCGGCGAATTATTTTTAATGGCTACTATTTGTATTTCCTGATCGTGGTGTGTCATCGAAGACGTCAGTTGGCTAAAATGCAAAAGGGCCGAGAACTGATATTCTATAGCCAGTATGATCCTGAGTTAGCGAATGATATGGAGGAATTCACGCGTCGAATGTAAAAATATTCACCGGACATGTCTGACTTGTATGATTGCAGCACGATGCTAGATCTTGAAGTTAGAAGAGATCTCAGAGTGTGTCATCGAACAATTCAAGTGACGTCGGTGCTACGGCCAGTTTTCCGGACAGAGTTTTCAAACCAACATGTGCCAAGGCTTGGGAATAAACTTCCACAACTGTCGTATTGATGTGTACCGGATTGAATATTGTATTTGTTACACAAAATGAAGGTATTACTTACCTTGGCATGTTGGTGTCATGGCCGTCAAGTATTCATAGGTCATCTTATTTGAGCGTCAGATTTGGCGAGAGTGAAGTTAAAGAGGACAATGACAAAATTTTGAAGAAAACACTGTTACAAAGGGGGTCAGTAGGAATATGCCCTTGGCAGATTACGTAGCAGACATAGTTGGGCACCCCCCCCCCGACGAGTACCCTTGTATTCGTGCTCTTTACTATTGCTTGTCTCCCATTGCAGCAATGATGACAATTGATTCGCTGTTCAAGCATGTTGCGTGCTTTGTAATCGCACACTTAGGGACCGTCTCAGATTGTCGCAGAAGTTCAAGAAACGAAATTCCTTCGTTTAGATCAAAACCCCCTCCCCCTCCCCTAAATGAAACTTCAAAAGTGCGAAATGTTCATGTCTGCCTGAGAGTACAATGTTGCATTTTGCTATAGCTACTAAAGACGTATTCCCCTTGCCCTATTTCAATTAAAGTAATTGATCAGATTTGAGTACTAACAGGGCATTTTACCGCATAAAAGTTTCTTTCCCTTTTTGCATCTCTTGTGCTTTTCTTTGTCTTTGTGAACACGCAATTTGTACTTGGTAGGGGCGGCAAACTAGCAAGAAACTTTGACAAGGGGGCCCAGGCATGTTCAATCATATTAACACGACTATGACCAGATGCATAACAAGTGAGAATAAAGACATCGAGTGGTTAGAGCAGATGCTTATAAATAGCACATTTAAAAATGACACTTTTGTCTTTGTATAATTTGATGAATGAAAGGTTTAGGATACAATGTTATAATCGGTAAATTGTGTTTGGGGCACGAACGAGATGGAAACAGTTACAAATTTGTTAGCACGAGTGTGCAGTTTTCTTTGATTTAAAATAAACACGCGAAACTTGTAATCACAAAATAAAAGTGCGAAAGTGAAGTTAACTAATTGAATGGAGGTCAAACCCCTTCCCCTCTAAACGAATGAATTTCGCTTTTTGAACTTTTGCGACAATCAGAGACGGTCCCTTATACTTATATTTATACTATTGAACCATGCATTGTACAGAAACTGTATCTGTCTGGACTAAGATACACAATGTCGCTATGACACCAGGCGTCCTCACTATGGACTGTAACTGGTGGGAACAGATGACGTCACTGGCGGACTTTGCTCACTTGAATGTAATATGTAGTCATATACGGAAGCGATATAAACTTGTATATATATATAACTTGTATATATATATATATATATATATATATATATATATATATATATATATATATATATATCCAATAGATGTAACAATACAATTTGATTTGACATTTGGTGTTTAAGATCCTGTTAAAGTGAATCTCTCGGGGTATGATGTAATAATACACATCACAATACCCAGGGATGTCAATGCACCAGGAAAGAATGACATAATCACCTGATATTAAATTAAATTTACACAGCAGACATGTGGTGAATGACACATGTGTCATTTATCACGTGCCTTCTGTGTAAATTTTATTTGAACTTTTGAGTATTATTTTATTGTATTTAATTTGATTCAAACGATTTTCTTGAGACGAATTTCCATTGGCCTTGATGTGAACAATGGCGTTACAATGTAATAATAAAAAATAAGCAAATAGGGAAGCCAAAACAGGAACCAAATGAACCTACTGGGCATCTCACAATTATGTATTTACGCCACTTCAGTTTATATCATTCTGGAAAAGACAGGGGTCAAAGTTCAGCCGACGACTTGGAAACAGAAGGGCAAAAGAAAATGCATGCAGTAATAGCATGAATTGCTACCAGTAGGCGTAACATTTTAGAGTATATGGACTGTGCCAATATGAAAATGAAATACATACATACACACACACACACACACACACACACACACACACACACTACAAGCAGCATTATCATCAGACGAGCTTCACACCCTACGTGGTTCATAGGAAATTGTAATCACTTTGTAACGCATCACATACTTAATACCATTTGCTGTTACTCAACTTAAGGCTATTGTAGGGGCTATTTTAAAACACTAACCGTGTAGTACCTTGTTTTCAGAGTTTGTCATCTTTTTGTTGCAGTAGATGGTAAAATGCAGTGCAGGGGGAAAACCGGATATTCGGTTGGCATGGCGACAATTTCAGGGTTAAAAATATGAGGAAATTTGTGGCAAAGATATCTATTGAACGAAAAGTCATACAACAACCGATTTTTTTCAGTAGCATTCAGATTTATATGTATTACAATATGAATCTAAATCTATGACTGTATAAGATGTCAATAAAAATTAAATCATAGTCATCTCGGTAAGATTGAAAAATTAATAAATTTCACAACTTTCCGTCAAGTTTCTACTATGACATGATTGGATGACCTTTTTTTTGAGGTTTATTTTGTAAAGTATTTAATTTCACATAGGTTGGCTGATTTTCATTGCATTCCAACCATTCTTTCAAGAGTTATTACTGCCACAAGAAACGAATGCAGTACAAAACACAATTGTTAGGAGTATTGGATTGAAATGT
>LD354130.1:99430-125416 GCA_001465055.1 Ptychodera flava | reverse complement strand
CAACATTCACTGTGAAATGCAAGTGTTTCCGTTCACGCGATCTCTCATAGTGACCATTGCGTGCGACTAGACGACTTCCAAGATGGCGTCCCCTCTGACGTTTGTTGACAAAATGTGTTCATAAATTTCAAGATTTTTACGTCATTACCTTATTCATAGACATAAATGTGCACAACTGTTGCATACTTAAGGTGAATTTGTACAATTTATCACTACCTGGGCCCCCCTTTATGCCTTCGATTTTGAGCATTCACTCTCAGAAAACTTGTGTCAGCCCCATTGTAGGGAATAGGAGGGCCTCTCGTCCGGTCACCCTACTTACGTGCATCTTCTGCTGCAATTCGCCGAGTTTCTTCGCGGATGAATTTTTCCCTCGTCATGAACCGGCCGTTTTTACCTCGTAACGCTGCCATGACTCACTAGTTCACCTGTCGTACAACACTTGAAAACAAATAAACGGTATGTACGGAAAAAACTGCCCCAAATAACTGCTGAGATACGACGACCGTCCACTTTGTTGCGGTCACACCGGAAATGAAGTTTGACCTTTGACTGTTGCGCAGACCTCTGCGCAAACCACCAAAAATAATCGAGGCGCGTTCTACCTTAAGTTTGAGAAATTTACACTTTCCAACGTAAGAGAATATTTTCCTTTATCACGTGGGCTTTTATTCCATATATTTACCAAACACAGTATCATGGGCACCCGCACCCGTGCCGACCGAAAGATGGAAAGAATGATCAAAATAGAGATTCAATGTCGATCGGATATTGTCAAGTCGCATGAATTTTTCTGCCCTTAGTCCGTACGGTAGCTATATAAAGTCTTACAAAAGATACCATTCAATGCAAAACTTAAGCTTCCCCCGCTTTCAAAATAGGGAAAGATATAACGTCTGTCAGCTTCGTCAAACGTGTTCTGTCGACTTTAACTGCTGTAACACAAATAGGCTACGCATGGTTGAAATTTTTGTCGACTCACCAACAGGATTGAACTTCCCTAAAAACACAGCTGCTTCCTTCTTGTGTTTCGAATTTTTGCCAGAGTCCAACCGACTGACCTGTCTCTAAGTCTTCTCAAGCCATTGATGTAACACTGTGCTGTAAACGCAGACTAAAGCGGTAAATAGAGTTAATATCGCGACAGACAGCAATGACCACTTGTGGCTCGAATCGCAAATCAAGCTGCATAAACAGGAGTGGTGTCATCTGCGCGGAAGTTACGTCCAGTTACCAAGGTGACATTGCATTTTTGTTTTTGTGTTTTAATTGTTGTTTTGACGTGATATGCAAGCAGGAATCTGCTGCTGGCCCGCATTACAAATCTACTGAAATTTCCTTCGACCTATTCAAATAAGAATACTGAACAGATTATTCTCACTCTCTATACAAAACACGCCAAGCGGTTAAGAATTGAATGAAGACCCGAAGTAGTTTTGAATTACGAATAATCGGTGGCCAAGAATTCGGATAAGTCATGCCTACAAGTCAGTTGGCTTATATGCGTAGTAATCAGGTCGTAGCAGAGCGTCGGCGAAATCGCATTCAGAAACTGGACAGCAGAGGTCGAGACACTGTGCCATCGCTCACCTTTTTCGTCCCTTCCTTTAATCCGGTTGACATCGCGGACGAAAGTGAAAGGAATATCGTGGTGACTGACTTCAAAAACAAATGCGTGCACGGAAGAGATGTCACGGATCGACAGGAAGCTGGTGAAGACATCTACAGAGGCAGACCTAATCGGTCCGCCAGGTATCACAACGACCAGCAGAGGTGATTTAGTCGTTACAGACTGTAACTGCACCTGTGCGAGGAAAGAATGTGGAGTCGAGGTTATAAACGCTATTTACAAACTCGAGGATGACAATAACGGGGTTTTGATCTTCCGTAGGGAGAAGTAATAAATGATGATAACATTATCATAGTATTTAAAAGTGAGTCTAACCTTTTGGTACGTTATCACAGTATCCGTGAGAAAGTTATCTGTAGGAAATTCAGTGTGTTGATGAACGCAATTTCACCTTTGCTTCAAATCAACCAAAACGCTGTTTTACCGCAATTTGGGGGATTAAGTAGGACTTGAATCTGCATTTGTGCAAGCCTAGATTGGCATGATAATAGAATGCTCAGCTATGTTTACGTATATAAATAACAACCTATTGTTTGTTGATTTATCGCTAATAAACATTTGACGAACTGTTTCGAAAAAAATCAGTTGCTTTTCTCAGTAGGCTGCATACCTCTGATAACCCAATTATCACAGCAGTTCCGAATTTTGATTTTCACATGCAGTAAGTCATGGGAAAACTGGTGCAAGAGTATTCTAACTACTATTCTGCTGTATACCTACATTTTATCTTATTGTTTCTTCCATATGGGTAATTTTAAAGTGAAATAAACTTTTATTCAATTCAATTCAATTCTATTGAGAAAAAAAGTGTCAACAGACAACTAACAACATAGAAAAAATACAACCCTCTGACAGAATCGTGCAATATAAGACATGTTGACGACTATATATATCTACCTTTCAATCTATTAAGAACAATACGAACACTACCCCGAACACTAAGAGTAGAAGAAAATGACATCCTAGCTTCCCGAGTGAAAGAATAAGCTTCAAGTGGGACAACCTAGTAATACGCAATATATAACAATTATTTTAAACAAAATATATCAACTAACATTGAACTTCAGGCGACTAATGGATGAAAGTTTGGCAACTTTCAAAACATCATAGGGTCAAAGGATCGTAGTGTTATAGGTAGTCTTTCCACTCTGGAGTTGAATTTATACACTGACACGCATATTACAGCCCCGTCTAGCTGTGTCTAATCAGTTTTATACACACTCATGCACTCATGCACACTAAATGCAAACAACCAAGATATGAACGATGTGTGAAATTGTTTAATCTTTATTGCATTTTAAATGCAGCGTAATAAAATGACATTATCTGTTTACCTTACTATAACCTGCTTTGCAAAATAGTACATGTAAACACGACAAAGACAAACAGGGCATTAAAAAGGAGCTTATTTAATTATATGCTATAAAAAATATTTGTTTTTATATTTGTCATATGTTTCAAATTATTCTTCCCCGTCTACTTGAGGGGTATGAAAGATAACTATTGCTGAGCCAGTGTCATGGGCTTTGAAAAGTACAATAATGAGCTTTTATGTGTGTTGCGTGTTTCAAAATTTCTTCCTCGTCTTTTTGAGGTGGCGAAGTATATCAAATAGCAGAGCCATAATCATCTATTATACACTACGTCCATCATTACAGATGCTGCGCGGTCGTGATAAGCCAACTCTTTACTCAGTAACTTGATTTATGTCCTAAGTAAAACAAATATAAATTCGTTATATAAGATTAATTTGACACATTACAGATTGTGGTAGTTATTTTCAGGCTGTGTAAACTTCGGACAACCGAAAGCCCATTTCAAATTTTAGCATTTATACAGATACGGCCAAATGTACCAGGAAGGGCTAGATGTCTATTACTGGAGAAGTAGGTATGTCCAATCGATCTTAATTTTGCCAATGATGTCATCTCTGATTTAAACACTATTTAAAAGTATTTGTCACGTTGCAAATATTGCCGTAATCCGCGTAAAAAGCAAAGAATTCGAAGTAAATTGAGATGTAAATTCCCAGCAAACCTACCTGTCAATGTAACGCTTTCCAGAAAGCTTGATTATGCCAATGCACTGCTATATGCATTATCGGCATCCAACAAAGCTTTATTACAGAGAGTACATAACACTGCTGCACATGTAATCGCACTAGTGAACCAACGAAAACACATAGCCCCCATTCTGATGAAATTCAATTGGTTACCAGTCATATATAGAATTCAATTCAAGATTTTACTCCTCGCCTACAAGGCTCTGAACGAACCTGCGCATGAATACCTTACTACACTTATCGAACGCAGTAACCCTTCCAGATCTCTCAATTCAGGAGATTGATTATCTCTCAAAATTCTGCTGACACGAATCAGGTTTATCGTTCATTTTCATAATGCTGCTTCTTCGTTGTCGAGTGGGCTGCCTTATCATATTCGTTTTGCATCAAGTGCTAAAGATTTCAAATCCAGACTCTAGACCTAACTTTTTTTGAGAGAGCATAAGTGTGTGACACTGTGTAAAGCGCCAGTGAACATTTGATTGATACCAGGCGCTATCGAAATTTCTTATCATATTGTATCGTAATAGAACATGATATACTGATCGCGTATTTTTGTAGTGCTATTGGCTGTAAACGAAGAACAGGGCATATCAAATTTCTAGGTTGACATTTTAATGCACCTTCTGTAATTTACTTATAAATATGACATCTTTTCGAGTTCTGATTTTCTTCCTAAATGTTCAGTTCACACGTCTTTTTCGTAAGCTCTTGTGGTGAACTCTTTCTTTCAGAATCGTTTGGGGCCTTTATGGTGACTTTCCGATATGTGTAATCGATTCGTCTTGTAATTTTTCAGCCATAATTATCTCTAGAAATCGAGCGAGTGCTCCACGCATCGAAAATACATGTAAATGATTCATTATCCTAAAGGATATGTCGTAGACGATGTTGTGTGAAATCTTCCATGACTGTATTCTTCAGTCACTTTGTATAGCTTTTGATTTCGAGCGAGGCCTGTTTTTAAACAAATTAGATTGGCATACCTCAATGTGTCAGACCAACTTTTAATCAAGTAGATAATTAACTAGTGTCATATTTAAGCATTTTGTTCCTGGGTTATTTGCTATGAGCATCTTGGAAACTGTTGGTACAGTACGAATCTCTCGGAACACAATATTACCCACTGTATTGTTATAATAATGATACGGAATACATGAAATCTGAATACAAGTCTTGGCGCAGCAATGTTCAGTAACCCTTGAAAATTCAGGCAATCAGGAACAAGTCCAAGACGTTCAAGGGCCTGCTTCGCTCTGTTGTTTCGACATACCTTGAGAGTTTGAGCAGTAATATATGAAATGTAGTATTTAAGGCAATATTTGATAATATTTGTAGTTTCTATGCAGCATATAATTAATGCAGCCGTGCCTCCAGTCACTTGAGCCTTGTTATAATTGAATAAAGAAATACAGTACGGTGAGAGAGAGAGAGAGAGAGAGAGAGAGAGAGAGAGAGAGAGAGAGAGAGAGAGAGAGTAATTAAATCAATTAGTTTAGTTTTTTTATCAGTTGGACGAATTCGAAGGATTTTTAAAGC
Organism: Ptychodera flava; assembly: GCA_001465055.1. Lineage (NCBI taxonomy): Eukaryota > Metazoa > Hemichordata > Enteropneusta > Ptychoderidae > Ptychodera > Ptychodera flava. The sequence goes on along the minus strand of LD354130.1, from coordinate 120,185 downwards.
TAAAAGATTCCAAATTTCGCCCCTTCAGCTGCAGCATTATAAGGTATTTAATGTTTTATGATGGTGGTAAGTTCTTTGTTTCCTTTTCCTTTTTTCATTCTTTGAAATTACATTTCTACAGATCCTGTCCTGTTCTTATCTGTGTCTTGAAGATTTCGAAAATAAAAATTTTCGCCGCAACTCCAGTGGCCATTATGTAAGGAGCAATTCCATGACCTGGCATTACTGCAGTCGCAAGTTGAAGTGTGCATAGATGATCAAGACGGCGGAGTCTTTATTTGTTCAAACTGCAGTAACGTGTACCTAACAAATGACATTTTCAAAATCCAGGCTCATCTAGTTGGATGTACGCCCGACATATCAATAAGATTGATATAATCAACTTGAAGAGCGACAGGATGTGTTGCGATTGTCCAAGACCGAATCGTCAAAAGTGGTTTGCCAAGTTTGTGATGTCATCTACGAAGTCCACAGCAAGTGAGGCTACCCACAATTCTCCATGATCTGTACACACGGAGATCACTCACTGAACTGAAGCAAATTTCTTCTGTACACAGTTTTTTCAAAATTCTGGCAACATAGTTCTGATAATCATAATTTTCTGATTTCTCACTGTGAATAATGAAAAGATCAACCCCTTTTCCGCGGAGGAGATAGCAATTTTGTAATTTTTTCGACAGCCATATACAATATTTTCAAGGAAACTAGGAATAAGTTGCATCTGTGTTGACAAAAGAAAGGCTATTGATTTTTTTAATGTTCGTAACTAAGGAAATTTGCATATCTGACAGGTGGTATGATGAGACCATCTTAGTTGTACACAAGTTGTCAAGGCTTGTCAATGAAGAAATTCCAACCGGAAATCTTGCAGCGTGTTTGCATAAGGCAGGAAAAACCGGTTTTTTGAAGCTTCAGCAAAACGCTTATCACGTGCCTCTTATGCAAATAATGACCGTGTACTGTGCTTGGTCGGATAGCTCTATATCAGGGCTTTCAGAAAATGTATACTTTATTGGGGTTTGGGACGTGTTCAATTGAGAAAAAAAATAAAAATCTGAAAGTGTCTAAAAGGTATTTAGCTACCTTAAGGGTTCATTTGCACATTCAATAAACATTGCAATTAGTGATATAACTCTAAAATTGCAGCATTGAATTTAATGAAACCTGCTACAAATATTGATCTGACGGATATCTAATTGTCCCATGAAGCATTGAGCAGTATCAAGTTAATCAAAAGCTCATTTGCATATTAAATAAAGTTGTGTAATTAGTCATTAAACTCTGAGAGTACTGTGCAAAGTTGATAAAACCTGTTACATATAGTGATATAACGGATATTTGATTGTTCTGTGAAACGTACTTCTATTAATAAACATGTTGAAAAACACGTGAGCACATTCAGTTCACATCTGGTCTATATATTGTTATGTTTGTCATTTTCCTCCACACTCATGACCTGAGAGTAATTAGTCTAGAATAATCTCAAGGTCACTGTCCTTCACGACCTCAAAACCTTGAAGTCAATTGGTCATGTTTGGAATGATCAGGAAATTTAAGTAGTTATGTAAGAGGGATAATTTAAGAACAGAAATTAGCATGTCAATAAAAGTTCTATATTGTTATTATATGTTCTTATATCAGCACATGAGTATAAATAAGGCTGAAAAAGCTTGCAGTCAGACATTTTGGGATCGTGTCTCTTGCGTGTTACTTCAAGTCTTTAGAAACTCCGGCGGTATTAATTTCAAGACTTTTCAAGACCTTCACACCACGATGGATTTATACTGTGGACCATGAGGGGAAATGCCAAGAGGATTTGACCGGTTCAGAAGGGCTTGACAACGCAATTTCTGCATTGTGAAGATTCATTCCGTATTCATGGTGACCCCTGGCCAGCTGTCAATATCTTTGGAGGCTTTTGTTCTTTGGCCTGCTTTGCATATGACGTCGTTGGACACGACCTGCCAATCACCCAGGTTGTCAATTAAACTATTAATTTACTGTTTACGGACCCAATTAACACTATCCAGTAGTATCAGTCAAATTTTAATCGCGTGGCCCGGGTGGGCACAACGTATGGAACGCGTGTATTTCTATGTGTACGTTTCACTTGTGGTGTTGTTTGTACCATCGTGCGTTTGAAATCCTCGTGTCACCTACAGTATTACCTTCAAGGTGACAGGGCCTGGCTTACTATTAATGTTCAGTATCATGGCACCGAGTTCTGCCCACGGTGAAAACCACCTGTTTTGCCTACTAATTACTGCCCGTCGCTGCCTGACCTGAATGTAGCCTATCTATAGCTACAGTAATCAGTCTATATATAATACCCCGCGCCTTATACTTTTTACATAAACTTATAAAATCATAGTCCGAGCCGCAAAATTGTTGACTTTCGATCCGATACACAGGCTGATCGTTGAATCGCACCGGCGCATCCATGTTTACTTGCTCTATAAGCTTACTACTCTGCAAAGGGTGGGTAGATGGAATTTCTGTGGCCAAAAATAAACACCGGGGCGAAACTTTTTGTGAATCCATGTGAAAACATATATCATTTTTCAGTTTTGTTAAATACTCCTAAATTGTCAGTTTGATCAAAATCGAGACCACATTCGAGGGCTATACAGACTGTCCATGTACGCACACACAGTGACAAGAAGGCGGGAAACACCTTCTCACCAAGCACATCGAATTGGCGAAAGGAAGCATAAAAAAGCTAGGCTCATCGCCAAAACAAACGCGCCAAGCGCTAACAAAAACCCATACCAAGCGGCCCTTTTCATGGCCAACAAATACTCCAAAAAGAGAACTACCCAAAAAAACCATAAAATGACATAGAACACACAAACACTTAAAAGATAACAAAAATCGTACACGTAACAAACAACTTAAACACAACATTAAAAAATAGTGACAATATCACTGTTCGCTCCCATATAGTTATCAAAACAAGTCAACAATTGTATGAAACATGGACATACATATACAGACAGAGTGACATACACAGACTGGCACAGAGTGATGACATTCACCCCAAGTGTGCCTTGGCCCATGGACAGTGATAAAGATATAACAAACAGCTGAATGTAATGATAAAATAGTTAAGTATAGTCTTATACAGGCACTGAGAGTGAATATGTTACAGCAATTTGATTAGTTTCTTTTCCTTTCCTTCTTCTGTGATAATATTTACGACAATCAATCTGCAAGGCAGTTTATGTATTGACAAATATGTTATCTTTCACAAGCACACAGTAAACTGTTCTTGATTTTTCATTTACAATATTTGACATAGACTGAAATACATAACATGCAACCAATGTTTACACTTTGCCCATACACCAGATACATGGAGAAATTTCAACATACAATCATCAACTCAGAAACCCTACAGGAAAAAGTAAACATTGTTTTCTTCCAGAACAGCTGGTACATCCACATCTGGAACAACTTACAAACTTAACCGATTACACAAGGATGATGACACAAGAGATAAAGTAAAACTGTGGTGAACTTGACTATTCCTTTCAAATCCTTACCTAACTTGACATCTTAAACTTAAATACACTGCATGGTTAATTGTGCACAAAAATACATCGGGGTGGACCATTTGATAAGGGATGGTGTCTGGAAGATCGATGAGGTACATTATCTTTTTTATCCGATCTATTGTACATTTTTTCCCCACTCTCCCACCTTTTATTTTTGTCAAACCTTCTCTACTCTTGCTGAATTTTTTATTGGCATTTGTTTGGAATTTGTTCAAAATCGGCCAGGATTTTTTTTACCGCATTTCAACACCAAATACAGTTTACCATATCAAATGCTTACTAAATCACCACATTATATACTCTTAGTTCCAGTACGTATAAAATTACCCAAAAAAATCTTAAAAATACAAAATGAAAGATATCCCAGTAAAACTGAAAGTTTTGCAAAGTTGCCCCAAAAATTCAAAATTCCGGATTTCAACTCAATTTCAATATATCTTATTAACAAAAACCCTAAGGACCGGTTTACTAAATATCAAAGCAATCAGACTGCTAAATTTTGAGAAACAAATTTTTTGACCAAAAATGAGAAAAATTGCCCCCAAAATACAAAATTGCAGATTTTATCCTAATTTTAAATATATCTAACTAACATAAATCCTAGGAACCTGTACACTAGATATCAAAGCTACCAGATCAGAAGATTTAGGAGAAAAGATTTTTGACAAATAAAGGCAAAAATTGCCCCCCAAATAAAAAAATTGCCAGTTTCAACATACTTTCAATACATTATATTGAGATTAATCTTAGATACCTGTATACCAAATACATGTATCAAAGCTATCAAATCAGCAGTTTTTGGATTAAATTAAAAATTTTATCAAAAATTTTGGAAAATTGCCCCCAAAATACAAATATGACAATATCAATACAATTTGTACAAGCATGACTGAGGTCATTCTGAGGAACATGAATATCAAGTTTCATAGCAATCAGACGAGCGATTTCAGAGAATAAGATTTTTTGACTAAAAACGGAAAAAATACCCTAAAAATACAAACATGCAAATTTCATCCCAATTTTTGCACACGTAATTTAGAATACCTAAAGAAATCTGCATACCAAGTTTCAACCAAATCTGACAAATGCTTACTGAGTATTAGCCATTTGCAGGATTTTTCCTTTTTTCCCCCTCATTTGCATATTTTTGGCACTGACAAGTTCATTTAAAGAAATTCACATCTCCACCCCTAGGTTCACCTATACACCAAATACTAAGACAGTAGGTGCTACGGTTTAGGAGTTTTTGATGTGGACGGACTAACAGACATACATAGATACATACATACATACATACATACACACAGACGCCATTTTGCCAACTTATACGAATACCTCCCATTTGCATATATACATATGCATATATGGGAGCGTAAAAACTAAATACAAAATAAACAATCACCGTAACGTAACAGAAAAAATTGCCGTGGAAATAAATCAGCTATTTCCAAAGAAAAGCCGACGACAACATGAAATTCAGCAAGAACTCATCATCGTTGAAACTATGAAACTCCGAAAAATAGTACCAGGCAAAAGCCTTAAAATTCATTCGGACACCAACAAAACCAAACATAATAAACCACCTCAGGATTTCAACAAATAAAGTCGTAAAATGTAACTACGCTACATCATGAGACACAAACAATCGCAGCAACATCAATTCAAAGAAAAGTCAAATTGGACTCCCCGAACAACAAAAAATCAAAAACTTGCTTGAAAGCTATCTGAAGCTGCTGAACTCGCACTTCTAGAGATACCCTTTCAAACAACGAAACAAAACATTTCGCGTGCCAAAAGAATCGCGATAAACCAGCTTGCAAACAATAGACAAATTACGGGGAAAAAAACCCTTCGACAAGGGTCGGATTTTCGTCTTGTCAACACAAACGATTACGTACTCGAATGCGAAAGGCAATAACGCAACACTCAGTATTATACACAACAAGCCAGAACAAACAGTAAACAAAGTAAACGAACTATTAATCAAAACGTACGAGAATAAGCACATCAACCAGGATACTTGTAAGTATCTTGATTCAATAAACATAAAATCCGTACCGGGAAGTGATACTTATTGCCTAAAAATTCACAAACCTCCGCAAAAATCTAAAAGACACACCAGTCAAAACAAAATTTACCGAAGTAAAGAAAAATAGAACAAACAAACCGAACCACCAAACGGACTCACAACGTGACCAAAAATTAATATACTTGCCTCGCTAATTGAAGACCAAGACCACTAAAATGCATTAAAATAAATTTTCACAAACACAAACTAAGGAAAGAATCTACACTGCGACTAATGAGAAACCGCACTCGGGTTTCGAAACGCAAGCGTCTAATGGCCAACCTTATCAAATTTGTCACACCATAGGTCCGGCTGCGTCTTGCCATAAGCTTTCCCCACACAAACAAAACATTACCGAATACACTATTCCAAACTTCCCTACAAATATCCGAAGCGAAACAAACATTTCATTAACACAAACAATCGAATAAGAATGTAGTAACACATTTTCGAAACGAATCAAACACAAACTCGATACAAAAACATTTAGGATAGTTAGGTGGGGAGCCTCTTTCACATTTTTTACATCTCGCTATACTGTCTATGATTCTAAAAATAAAGTCATCTGCCACTTTGAAATTTCTGTGTACGTGGTTTGGCAAAACTCATCTCTTCAATCGAAAGTCGGGCGATTCCATGGTTCTTTGGGGCTCTCAAGTGTACGTCGAGCTTAAGAAATGTGGTTACATTCGCGATGTTTTCTTCGAAACTATTTATTTCTTCTAGGGCAAATGCACATAATTTATGCTGTTGGAAATACAGGCCGCTCATAAACAAGACAATAAACTCAATATATGTGTGTCTTTACTTTTATTGTCAAAGTACCACCGACACCCACAAAAAACAAAAGGCACTGCGTCATTCGACCAAGCATTGTTATTGTAATTTCCTGCATAAAATTAACAGCGAGATTAACCGGTCAAATCCTCTTGACATTTCCTGGCATGTTGTGCAACTTCAAGCCTGCAAGCCACACTTTTACGGTTTGTATTCTATCCATGACATAGCAATTAGTTTAATTTCGTAATAAATTTCGTTTTATACGGAAACTACTGAGTTCGCCTTTTGTTCGTTTTCTTTCACGTACAAAAATTGGGGACTTGTCCGGGATACGAACATTTTGAGCCGTTTAACAACATTTTGCTAGCCTTTTCCAAACTACTGTATATTGTGAGCTCAGCGAAAGTTAATCATGGCGGAATTCAAACGAGACAAATTTATGGGGGACTTTGATCAGGACGCATTTGATTCCCTCAGAAAAGACAACCTCATTGCACTGGCCGATTGCCTTCAAGTAGAAGTTAAAAGATCTATGCACAAGAAGGAAATACAGTACAAGATTGCAAAACATTTAGTTTAATCAGGCCATTTTGAGGAATCCGCCTTGAAAGATTATGAGCCTGAGTCTTCCTTTGAACTCAGAAAATTGGAATTAGAAATACAGGCAGATTTGTCATGTAAGAACTTAGAAATGGAAGAATGACAGAAAGAGAAAGATAGGTAGGAAAGATTAGAAATGGAAGAGAGACAAAGAGAGAAAGATAGAGAGGGGAAAAAGGAACAACAATTAGCAGAACATCGACTAGAGTTAGAAATGAAACGTTTACAGCTTGGGCAGTCAGGGAAATTCTTCGCTCCAGGCAATTTTGACATCACAAAGCATTTCAGGTTAGTTCGCTCTTCCAAGTAAAGGATGTTGATAAATATTTCCTTCATTTTGAGAAAATTACTCAGAGTCTGAATTGGCCTACGGAGTCCTTGTCTGTGCTTGTGCAGATTGCTTTGGTGGGTAAAGCCAGAGAAATTTACATTCAGTTGTCAGTAGAGCAGGCTTCAGATTATGATTCTGTGAAGGAATTAATACTCAAGAGCTATGAGTGGATGCCTTAAGCTCACCGTCAGAAATCTAGGGATTGTGAGAAAGCGAAGGATCAAACTTATGTTGATTTTGCTCGAACATAACAACAACTGTTTGATCGTTGGTGTTCTTCTGAAAAGGTCAGTCAGAATTACGAAAAATTACGACAACTTGTTTTGATTCAGGAGTTTAAAAGGTGCATTCAGAGTGACATAAAGACGTTTATCAATGAACAAAAGGCAGATACATTGGAGGTTGCTGCACGTTTGGCCGATGATTATTCATTGACCCACAAATCTTCCTTTCCCAGCAAACCAGTCCTTTTCATACAGAAACAATGCAGGGAAATTAACTCCTCCTTTTCATCCAAAATTTCTCAAAGGAGAGTAGAAAATCAAATGACATCAGTCCACAGAGTTCAAGTAACACTTCCGCTTCATCAGATCTTAAGTCTCAATCTCCTTTTGGCAAACAGTTTGGTACACTTTCTTGTAATTATTGTGAGAAAGACGGCCATTTAATGTCAGATTGTTTCAAATTGAAAAGAAAACGTGAAGGTCAAAGTGGTCAAAGTGGATCTAAGCCCACCGGTTTTATTTCTTAATCATTACAAGTAGAGTCTAATGATGAGTGCAAACATTTTCTGAGGTTAAACCCCTCTTATCCCAAATTAATGAGGTCAAGGTAAATTGTTCTCAAAATAGCATTATGGGTATCTTTGAAACACTTATTCACGATGATTTGTCTTACGCTACCAAACCAGTACCCATCTCCAGTTAAAAGAAAACAAAAAACTTGAAAGTTATCTTGAAGCAACTAAGCACGCATTTCTATAATACGCTTTCATGGAAGGAATCAAAAGATGTCGCGTGGCAAAAAAATTGGGATAAACAAACTTGCAAACAATAGACATATTACCAAAAAACCTTCGACAAGGGTCGAGGCGTTGTCACTATGAACACAAAGGATTACATTCACGAATTTGAAAGACACTTACGCAACACTCAACATTATACAAAACTAAACAGAGACACTAACGACTTTACCAAAAAAAGTCGCATTCTTCACAAGCAAACTACTGGACAGAGAATACAACACAAAGAAATCACTAAAATAACAGGGAAAACAGACCAGAGTATCCGAAATACACTAACTAACCGCACAGTAACACAAAAAGAAACAACGAACAAACGTTTTCAGTACAACATACAACCCATACGTTAAACAAAAGATCTCAAGGGAAGTCTTTTAAAACACTGGGCACGGCTGAAAAAGACACAACACTTAGGAATCTATTCCCAGAATCACCAATCATTGCTTACAAGAGAGACAAAAATTTAAAAGACACATTAGTCAAAACAAAATTTACAGAAGTAAAGATTAATATAAAACAAACAAACTATATTGCCAAACAGATTTACAACTCGATCCAAACATTGATACAGCTAATTCGCCACTTGAAGAGGAATAACATTAAATACGCTAAGAAATTTCACAAACACAAACTGAGGAGAGAATCCACACTGCGACTGATGAGAAACCACACTCGGGTTTCGAAAGGCAAGGGTCAAAGGGCCACTCTATCAACTTTTGTACCACCATAGGTCCGGCTGCGTCTCACCATAAACTTTGCCCACACAAACAAAACATTATCGTTCATAATAATTTACTTTCCCCTACACAAATCCGAAACGAATCAAACACTTCTGTAACACCTGCAATCGTACAGGCGCGTTCATATATGCTCTTTGTTTGGGGGACTGTGGGGCCTAAATACTCGAAATGATCGACTGTCGCATTGCATTTCTTTTCATTTTCCACTAAAAATGGTGATTCTGGTATTATACAACATAACACGCACTTTAACAGTTTTCTGGTATCCGTGTTCATATCATGAACTTCTGATAATTTGCTAGCATTCGTTTCAACTCAATGGAAAATGGACACATCGTTAGGTGTTGCCGTTCTCAAACTACCGAAAATCGAGTCGTTGTTGACTGACCCGGTCGGAGTGCAGAGAGATACTTAGAAGAGCCAAGTGTAGAATTTGGGATTAAGTGGAGATAATTTGTTTGCGTTCCTGCCAGCCTTATCCTACGCATTCTTTGAAGTTTTATCGCCCTCGTTCACGCTGAATATTCATAGACGTGGTGGGTATTCGGTTCTCGGCGCCTGAATCGGATAGCAACCACGTCAAAATTTGTATGGGAAAAATCTGGAATGAAGTCAAACTGAAAACCGACACAAACAGCAACCTCAAATTCATATGCATTGCTCCTTTAAAATAGGAAATAGCATACGCCTTCTGTCCAAGACATTTCGTTGAGAACACATCAGGAAAGAGTGACATACCAATCAAATTGAAAGATAAAGGAAGTGGAACAAGAATGCCATTAACTATGGGTTACATAATGTTATATTGGCCTTTCTCCCCGCCCACTTGTGACCTGACTTTAAGTAGTCTAGAATATTCTTAATGTCATTCTCCTCCATGACCTTGACTTCAATGGTCATGTTTACTACAAATGAAGATATTTTAAGAACACCAATTAGCGTTTCAATAGAAATTCTACATTCTTCTTAAATTCGCTAGATCGAATCATACAGTATAAATAAGGACGGTAAAGTTTTCAGTCAGACTGTTTCGGGATCACTACATGTGTTTCCTTCAAGACCTTCAGACTCAAACACTTGATCGGCTCTGTTAATTTTGGTGTCTGTCTACAATCAACTCTCGGAAACAGGGAGTTTGTCAGGGAGTTTGTCCCGTCCTCACTGAGATAAGGGTATTTAAGTTTTTACGGTTCGTACTTAATCACTTGAATTAGTGATTAGTATAATTTTATTTTAAAGAAAACCGCTGACTTCACCGTGTTTTTTCTTACGTAACGAGAAGAAGAAAGCGTCAAAAAAACTCGTCAACCAATGATACCATACAAAGTATACAATATACAACAGAAAAAAACCTGTAATATAAACCTACGATATAAAACATGTTGACGACCACATAATTTTTCTTTTAAACTCGTAAACACAATACGAACACTGCCTTGAACACTAACAGTAGGCAAAAATCGGCATCCTTGCCTCCCGAATGAAAAAACACACTTCAAGTTAACGACATAAAATTTACCAATTATTTCACACACTTTATCAACTGAAGATGAACTCAAGCCGACTCATGAAGAAATTTTGGCAACTTTTGAAACATATGTTTCAAAGGATTGTTGTGTTATAGACAATTTCTCTACTCTATAGTAGACTGCGACTGTATATTAAGACACATATTACGGCCATGTCTTGCTCTGCCAAATTAGTTTTATACACAAGACAGCGAAATGTAAAAAAAGAAGTTAAAAAATACTAAACTCAGACAACTAAGATATTAGTTATGTGCGGAGTTGCTTTCCCTTTGATTGCATTTTAATAACAGTATATTAACATCACCTGCGGTTTTCTATTTGTTTATCTATCATAACCTGGTTTGCAAGATAATATGTATAACACGAAACAAGATAAACAGTATCAGGAAAGAAAAAATAAATCTTATTTTATGTGATACGGAAAGTACAGAAACGTTTACATATGTCTTTACGTTTATTGCGAAGTCCAAAATCTAATTCCCCGTCTCTTTTAGGGACGCGATGAGTATATCATAAATACTTAAAGCAGTGCTACGAAAAATAAGAAAGAGTTGCGTGTTTTTATGTTTTCTTGTGTGTTTCAAAATTTTCTTCCACGTCTTTTAGAAGGCGCGAAGTATATCAAAAATTATAGCAGAGCCATTATCATATATAATACACTACTTCCATAACATGCTTACCACTCGGTCTCGACAAATTAAATCTTTACTTTATAACTTTATTTATGTTTCAGTAAAAAAAAATAAAGTTGAGTTGTGGCAGTTTTTTTTCAAGCTGCTTATCTGACAACTGAATACTCATATAAACTCTTACATTTCCAGATATGGCCATATAAACCAAGTAGTGTCACAGTCATATGACTGGAGAAGTGGATTTCCCCGATACTTAGCTCGGACATAAAACATGTTTGTTTCCAATGATGTCCCCACTAATTTTAACACTCCCTTAAAGTCTTGTCAACATTGTTATAATCCGCATATAATAAATGTAAAACAATCGAATAAATTAAACTATCCTCACCATGTGATATACTGATCACGTGGGGTTTTTTTAGCAATGCTATAGGTCGGAAACCAAGGACAGAGCATGCAAATTTCCGAGTTGACATTTGACTGCACCTTTAACAATACGGATTTTATTCCTTAACATCCAGTTCCAACTTCCAAGTCCTCGTTTTAGACCCCGGTGGCGAACTCTTCGAGCGCAATCGGCAGTAACATTTAAGGTAAGGAGATTAAAGTTTTAGAATTTGTTCAATCACAACCTTGGTCAATTTAAATGCAGAGATGAACTCAAAATAACCAAATACTACATGCAGTTTCTATAAATGCATGTGAGTTCAGAATTTTACCTCGGCTTGAATTCTCCTATTTTATGTAACGACTCATAAAAAATCTCTGAGTAGAGAACAGGTCGGTCCACAGATAGACAAAAAACCATAATGGTTGTTACAACGCCTTGGTATAAAAATGTACGATTTTTGAACCGGAGATCCAATGGTGTTTATGCGGCATGTGTTACTGCAATGAATTACACTGACCTTGAAATAAAATAGACTTATACAAACTACAACGGCACTTGTCGCAGAAAAGTGCAATGTTGAACAAGAGCTCTAGGGTATTACTGTGACATTTGTCACTACGAAGCACAAAAGGGAATTGGAAGCCAAAGAGACTCAAATGCACTTTTGCGACATTGGTGACTAAAAGGTACATGTTTGTACCAGACCTTTGATTTTATTTATATGACAGATGTTGCTCAGTACAATACATCCTCATATTTGAATTAAATTTTTGTTCGGTAGTCTCACAATATACTTCTGTGACGTGCACTATTAAGAAGGTGAACTAAAGTTTGGTAAACAAACATAAGAACATTATTGCAACTTAAATTTGCCATTGAAATTGCTGCGACATTTGTAGCTGCAGAATGATACCAAACAGATGACAGAATGACACCAGGCAGAACATCTGGATTTGCCGCTTTGTTAATATTAATACTGTTTAACTTAAGTTGAACATCCTGATAACTTAATGATGTCTTTGAAAGTTGATCTGCAATCGTAGGGTAATATAATGGAAATTCATTCAGATAGACAAACTGCATTAAATGATTGTGCCATGGCATCGTACCTCAAAAATAGAACACAACGTGTTGTTATTAATGGCAACATGTCATCATCATGTGAAGCCACGTCAGGTTTATCTAAAGGTTCTCTAATTGGGTTACTTTTGTTCATTCTGTACGTCGCTTGCGAAATGTCACGGATTGATATGTATCTCCATACCCAAGTTGCTAATTGGGCATGGAGCACGTTAAATTCCTGCACGCCAGTTGCTGACAGTTGGTCACAACTTGGCTCAAGATATGAAGAGAAGTTGTGTTAAGATAAAGCTGATCCGATGAATCTAAGCGAAATTATAGATTTTTTATGATTTTATTTGTCTATTTTTGTCACTTTATTCTTTACCGACTACTTTCCGGGTGTGTCTAAGGCAGAGAAAACCAATCTCATATTTCGCTCAAGTATATTTAGATTTAATGTACATGCAACTTGGCCTCAATCATCAATCAATTATTGTCATGTTCCAATATCCGATTAGCTGGGGTATGTTTTTGTTGTCTCATTTCTGAAAACTTTATTTTAAAAATAAGAGTAGTCACAAATATAGTGTTATATATTGAATAAAGAAGTTGGAACTGACGACGGGTTTTGACGTAGAACCTGGAACTTATTTATTGAATACTGGACTGTGGTTAGGCCTAACGGCCCAGCTACTTCAGTGAGTAACTCAGCCTGAGTACTTGTTATTCCTAGTTTCGGTCACTCCACAAAGGAAGTGACCGTGGTATTCAGTGTCTCATTTTCAAAATAACACGTCCGTTTTCTCAGAGTTGAGGACAGGACAAAGTACATTTCTTTTAAAGAAAGTCCGATACAAGCCTGTTTGTAAATCTTACTAAGAAGAAAAGCACGCTCGCTTAGCTTAAAACGGAAATAGAGACCAAGCATTGGTGTTCCAAAAATCTCTGCAAAATGGCTATCAAATAGATCCTCATTCATAGGAAAACGTGTGATTTAAAGTGCGTTAAATGACTTTTTTTGTCGGACTATACACTTTTTAAAGGGGTCATGAGAGAATAACAAATGAATGTTTACCGATATGAGTTTTCAGCGAAAGTAAGACAATGGAATTTTATACAAAGGGTAATTTGCATATCTAAAGGCACGAGCTAACAATGTTTCACAACGTTCAAAGATACACAACGGAAACTATAAAGTCGAAGAAAAAATATACAATACAACATAATGTAGCGATATCATACTGAATCGTGTAACTCAGTATTTTGCTTCTAAGGGCGTGACATCAGGCAGTATGATGGAGCCGGCCGTTACCCCGCAAACTACGAGATCTCGCACAATAAAATCAAAGCAAACGTCAATGTCTCACTCAACAGCTGATACAGTTATAGTTATAACAAAATTACAATTAGATTTTTTTGTAATGTTTGTTCTTTCTTGTTGAGTCCTTGTTTCGTTATTCAGTTACTTTCTTCTCATGGTTAATCGTTCTTAGCGAACCAAGAAAATGTATTTACGTTTTTGTCCGTAGGTAATCTTTTACTTCTTGAGGTCCTTGAGTTCAATTTCTTTTTCTGGCGCTTGTAGAGCTTGTTACAGTTAATCCAGTGTCCTGTCGGCATTGGTTGGTTTGTAGATTGACAGTGGTTGGTTGATTCCCTTTCCGCAATTCTATTTAGCGATCTCCTCGTTTGGAAAATTTTCTCACAGTAATGATATACGAACGCATGTTTCGAAATAACAGTATAATTGAAAAATTGAAAGCCAAGAATCGTACTCAGAAATTTCCTTCTTTCTTTCCCAACCCGCTTGTATTTGCGTTAACAGTGTTTATGTATCCCATCTCGCGCGTGTATGCTCGAAGATTTGCTATGTGTTACTTTGTCGTAGATATCCGATTAACGAGCCGTTTTAAAATTAAAAAGAAATCAGAGAACATGTTCTTGTTTTTCCTTTAAATCGAAAATATAGTCATGTTAAAAACATCTGACCATCTAAATCTCAAACTTACTGATCGCATCATAGAACTACTGCATGCAGATTTTTCATCTTTGATTGTAGGTGGCCCGTTTCCTCGTCACTGAAAGAGATGATTCCGCGTCGTCAAGATGTCCGTCATCGGGAAATTGCTCGATATGAATCTTCAAGTTGATAGTTCCTTTGAGAGCGGATCGGAGAAGATTTCCTTACACAAGTTGATTTCGGTAAATTCGCTCGTCGGCATAGTAGTCGGTTTGGCAACGGTAACTTTCGCTCTTCGGGGAATTAACCGTAGAGCTTCTCGCTTGGCGACTAGAGGTGACAGTCAGTGTTCGAACCGGGTTTGGTATCTCCACAATGTCATATATATTGAATAAGGAAGCTTAAACTGACGACGAGTTCTGACGTAGAAACTGGAACGTGCAGTGTTTATTGAATACGGAACCATGGCTAGGCCTAACGGCCAAGCCGCTGTTACATGAATCTGCCTGTGTGTGTGAGTCAGGCCTAGTTTCGATCACTCCACATGGGGGTGACCATGGTCCTCAGTGTCTGAGTTGGTCTTATTTAGTTTGTCCTGTGAGTTAGTGTGTCCATTTATACAGTATCTTGGCTATGTCGGATGCCGACGCCATAAAGAATACAATAAGATAATACTTTGATTTACCGACATTAGAAAAGACAGTAGGTACAACTTATCACTACCCCCGGGTGGCATGCTACAATTCTTTTGTTTCAAACCCACGCTATGAATAAATAAAAACGACAATAACAGCTCAATATTACGATTTGTTGAAATACAATAGAACATGGCGGTAGTACGCAGAATACCTCCATGACCTCCAGTACTGTTGTCGATGCCGTGCTGGTACTTCATGACGCCAGAGCATTGTAAGAGTCCAAGCAAAGAAGCGTTGCAGCTTGATCAATCGCGTCCAAGGACGCTAATGTATCGGAAGTGCGAAATATTAATTTTTTATGCGCCTATTTGGAATATTATGACAGTAGTTTACGGAAGTATAAAGGACCTGCGTACCTTGGTCACGGTGTTGGAATTCGGTTATGCCTAGACAATAGGTCTCTAGATTTGGGCTGGCTCTCACATTTCGTCGGATTCAATTTCTTGAAAATCGTAGTTATCATTACCCATGTGCTATATGTCCAAAATATGCAATGTTTGTTGGAGCAGAAAGTTCTTTACAAAACTTTGCACAGAGCCGAAAGTAGACGACGGAGGTTCTTTTATTCTGTACACAAATTCCTTATTCTAAGGATAAATTCATAGGAGCATGATCAAGTAAGTTAAAGCCAGAGCTGAGTTTTTCCACATTAATGGCCGATGTCATCCATAACGCCTGAGGGTAAACCTTTTTAAATATCAAATCGGCTCGAAATCGGAGATAGTTTAATAAATGATCGAGACGAAAACTGAAGTGGATAAAGAAAAAAATGTTTGGCGCTGAAGTTTAAGCAATAGCCATTATAGTAATGGACGGTGGCGAGGAAAGCGTAACTATCCATTCAGTTTGTCGACAAAAAAGCAACGCAATATTGTGTTTTGTTTGGTAATTTACAAGGAGAAAGTATTTCGCCATCCCAATTACTGACCTTCAACGCCATCGGACCGGCAGTGGCGTATGTATGCTGGGGATCTTAGCTTGTCGTCATCACAATGAGTTTGTATGTGAAAATTACCGGAATGCTGAATGATCTTATAGGTTTTTCTTATGCATCGAACTAAATTACTGCATAACATTGTTGCATTGTATGTATGGAAATGATGGTCGCTTGCATGACCGTGATTGACATGTCAGCCAGGCTAAGCACAGCAGCTGTGAACTTCTTGTATCAGACTCAGTGTCACCACTGCGCAGAGGTGACACACGGATGTCATACTACTACTGTAGACACATCGATCGATTGTAGGTTACTGAGGTGTACAGATACCTTTTTTGTGCCGCACCCATGGGCCAGTTCCCACTTCGCTGTTGAGTAGGGCTGCATATCTATCGCAAATTGTAAATGTTGAAATGTATATACTTGACCAAAAAAAATCTGCACGATTCCTTAATATAAAATATTGCGGTAGCACACGAGATCACATTGGTTGAGTTATCTATTTACATTAGAACTGTTTTTATGGCAAGAAAGGAGTATAAAGTTGTAAACTTTCTGCTACGATATTGTGCCTATTAAATTTCCAGCAACAAACTAAAACATACAATAGCACAAAACCAACATCACCCACCAAATGGAACGACAAAATGATGTCAACAACCTATAACAATTGCATTATCAAAATATTATGCTATCTAACAGAAATGAAGTTGTTCTAGATATTTAGGAGTTCGAGACCACGGATCCGAAACCCTCTAGTAATCGTTCTGTTTTATTATTATTATTGAGTAGAGCAAATTTTTTGTAGTGACCTGAGGAAAAAACCTCCCTGCTCAATGGGCGTATAAGTCACCTCATAATGCATTAGGCCTATACAGTACAGAAGTCTTCGAACATACAAATGCAACTGCCACGCAAACACCGTTGCACCTAGATACTTCAAATTTGGCACATAGGTAAAACTCCTCGCAAGTAATTTATTGATCACATGACCTCAAAATCGACCTTATTTCATAGAAATTAATTAATCAAAATCCTGTCCTAAATTGTTGTAGGCAATAGGGCTAGGCTCCTTCATGCCAAATATCAAGGTCATAGGCCCTGAGGATAAAGTTAGAGGTCTGTTTTTTATATATGGGGATAACTTTGCCAGAATTTTTTTGACAAAATGTCACATGACTTTAATCACCTTTGACATCAAATATACGTATATGTCCATAACTCAGTAACCGAAAGTGCTACACCCTCCATATTTGGTATGATGGGAGACCTTATGACGCCACTTCCTGAACCTTATTAAATATGCACATGTCTAATTCCGGGCAAGCGAGAAGGGCTGGATGTCTAATTGTTTGTACATAAAGATAACTATTGGATACAATGTTTTTGACAAAATATCACGTGACCTCGATTGCCTTTAATCGCAACTTAACAAATTTAACTATAGCCTTATATCGTTGTGCATATCTATTATCTTATTGCCCCTATTCATTAAAATGTCTCAAAACCCGGTCATCGCTGATTTGCAGCTATAGTTGTCTTTATAAAAACATGCATTCACTTCAACGACAGACATTTTGTGCTTTCTATGTCACTGCTTGCCCGTCTCCCCGCCCCTTACCAAAAATCTTCACAAAAACCGCACTTAATATATCTGTTACTGAATGATGTCGACAGCAGAACCGAAGTTATTGCTTTATTTCATCGCAAATTTGCAAATGACGTAATACAACAACCAGTTGATAACCGTGATGGAAAACATAATATGCTTAATCAATTTTCCAGTTGGCTTATATAATTAAAGTGACAATGCGCCAAAATTGCTAATAATGGTTTTTAAAACGTAACGCTTCTTATTTCACATTCACAAATAAAACTCTTACCCCATAAATGCACATTTAATCAAAGTCAGTCGTGCTTCAGCCTCATTGGCGGTATTTTTTCCACGGCCGACGTATTCTGGGTTCTTATCAGAGTGACACATTTGCATGATTGAAACGATCGTATAATATAACAATACTTTCAATAACCATTATTGACTTTTATTTTTAGAAATTAAAATGCTCGCAGCTGACTTAAATATTAATAGCAAATTAACAACATTAAGCTACTCTATATAATTCAGATAAACTTATATTTAGGAATGCATGCAAAATAGTCGCTCTGCAGTTTTGGGATATGCTATAGCTATTCGAAAATACAAAATCAACAATAACTGCCACAGTATGGAAAGTCCTGATGGATGTGAAAATAATGTCTTTTCATTAAAAAGGCAATGCAGAGACAAACGAAAATCTTTGTAGTATTCCAGATACCCACAGACTTTTGGAAGTATTCCACATAACACGATTGAAAATAGTTTGGGATAATTGGGTCTTTATATTTTTCAAATTTCTCACAAGTGTCAGATGCCCTACAGCTGAATGTTGCAAGTGTAGAACCTGAAAAATGAAAGCTGATGTGATTTCATCATAATTGCGTCACACGGATTTCTTTAATGTATGCGTTTATATTTCCGCAAATATGCATCAAAGCAATCAAGTTCTTTAAGTTAATTCACGCATATCAGCATTTTGTTCGAAATATGGTCATTTTATCCCTATTGCTGTTGCTCTTTTTATAGATAAGATCATGATCATTGAACTTCAAAAACGGGTTTAACTTGTTTAGCAGCGAAATGTAAACGATTTATAGGGACAGCAGTCGAACATACAACCATTCAATGTCAGACCGGGCAGCATACATGGTTTTATCTTTTGACAGAATAGCGGTCACGAGGACAGATTTGTGCCGTTCTTCATTATCTGATATGACCTTTGTCCACCATGTGGGACAATTGGTTTATAACGATAAGAATTCGCACCTTTTGGAAGCAAATTTGACATTGTAAGTTAGTGCTATATTCAGTTACTTTTATTGATCGATGCTAAAGTAACTTTTTTAATAATCATATATAATGTTTTCAATAATTTTCTATGACAGGATGAGACTCAAGACGTTTTGCCTTGCGGTGACTAGGTTTCTTATTGTAGTTGCAACCAGTTTCACGCCAGGAATAGTCGGTGATGATACGAAAGGTTTGTAAAACGTTATTTCTTGATGATTTTCTCCCGTTCTCATTAGTTATGTTGGCTGCGATACAAATATATAGCACTGTTTAAAAATTAGAATGATTGATATTTCTAAAGTTGATATATCAATATTTTGAACATAATCCTTTTGAACATAATTAATACCTCCTGCGGCAGCAAACTGCTCACTGCTACGCTTGCGTCACCACAGTGCGATAACAACCTTTTCCTTGACCGCCATTGCTACTCAATAGTGTTTTTGTTTGAATCATCACATATCTCAGCCAAGTTTCTGTCTTTCTTTGCGGTAAATGCCAAAGGCCCATTGTGACATACAAAAACACATATGCAATACAGTCAAAGATACAGGACAATGAAACTTAAAATAAATCAAACAAGCAAAATTATTCCATTCTCTTGCAGGCATCTGCATAAATTTTGGATGATGTTGGACTATGCACTTTGTAATAATTGCATGAATTTATCGGTACCTTGTACAGGCAATCACCTATAATGTTTACTATAGGTCGATAGGGTTCCCTGTTTCAATAATTTTTATTGAGCATGATTTACAAACATTAAAATTATAAAGGTACCAAGATAATTAAAAAAAATGAAAATACTTTAAAACGACCGGTATCTTTTTGTTTATGATGGAACATAATCAGCCGTTTGCATTCATCAATCGCGTGGGGGCGCATGACTTGTGTCAAGGATCAGGGCCGTGGTACAAAGTACACTGCAGCGCGCACTGAATTGTCGGGCTCAGCGAGCTGCTGAACAAGTAGCCCGTGAGGGCGCGAGACGAAAATCACTTGTTATCACTAGAGGAGTATCTTATGAATATCTTTATCATATACCCATGACCGTATCGGTGTCTCCTCTGACGCGTCGTGACGTGAACGTAAAACATCAGTCTGATACGGCACGTTATACGTCATCAATTGTTGTTTATTTCCGGGGACTTTTTTTTTCCAAAATTGCGACCTCTGTATGACAACAAAGCTTTGCCTACGATGTTCTGTGCGAGCCCGAAAAGTGGGAGGGCTTTGAAGCAGAGGGAAATGTGGGGTTACACTATTAAATCACATGTGCTGATATGCAATTTTTATCGCTGCTACAAGCATGTGGGCATTCATACACGAGCGATCAATAGTTTGTTCAGAGCTGCTGGACGGTCGGTCAGCGGGCAGTAACGTCTGCGGCGCACAGGCGGGACTTCTCGCGTCAGCACTATCTGCGTCCGGTACACTGCAGACGATCGCCGACGCTAAAACATTTTCCTCCCCAAAAAAGAGATCTTTAGCTAATAAACTGTTTAAAATTATAGTTACCATTAAAAAAGATTCGTTGTAAATGTTGATCTGAATGGAAAATATTT
>LD354130.1:66551-98245 GCA_001465055.1 Ptychodera flava | reverse complement strand
AATGATTTTGGTCATGATTGAATTTGATGTTATGATGTTCATCTTGCATTTAACGATCAAATCCATCTTTTTCACTCTGTTCACTTCAATCAAAATTTACCGATATATAACGAAACATATTACTAGTACATATGAATTTAACGTTCCTTTATTTCAGATCTAAAGAGAGTTACAGGACAGGTTGTTGTAGAAAATATATGTGGTAAATTTGATGTTTACAATTTGTTGTATTTCGCGCTACTTCGTCGTTCCTGTTCATGTCAGCCATGTTTCAGCAAGAGTTATTAAAGTGAATTCAAACTTACAATATTGTCCGTGTAATAATTATCCACCAGAACACCGGGATAGTGACCAGAACAAGTAAATTGGCTCCATTCCTTTTATGAACTGCGGTAAATTGCGCTGAAATAATCCTGTTTAGACTGTATACACTCGACACGATGCGATCGACGACTTGATCAGCTGTTGTAAACAAACATGTATCAATGCGCTCAGACCAGCGGCAGAATATAAAAACATAGTCCCTTCGAAAGACTGACAAAAACTAATATAATTTCTTTATTTTAATTACCTTTTACATAAATATACGGTCATGGGCATATGATAAATCGGTTATCCCACGATATCAGCGCTTGGTTGGGACGTATTGCCACTCGTGAGGGTGCGCGCCGCATCACACTCGTCTTCGACTCGTGCGATGCGGCTCGCACCCTCACTCGTGGCAATACGTCCCAACCAAGCGCTGATATCGTGGGATAACCTCATATTATCGACAAACCATCTACTATGAACAGTGAACTGTCACTTTGTTAAACTGTATAGACGCTCGAGCTCATTGGCTCTGCTCTATTGTCATATTACCTCTTAATTGTAAAGTACAGGAAATATGTCACTTCATAATGACATAGTCATACATATTTGGAAAAGGCTGTTTGCGGCAAATATTCTGAATTCTTTTTAATTGAAAAAACTAGAAATGATGACCAGAAGTTTAAGGATACCTCACTTTTGTTTGCTTGTTTGTTTGTTAGTTTTTACCAAATGCCAAGCTTTCCTAAAACTTTAACATCAAAACATTACATTAAAGAGGCACTCCCATTTGGTAACATTTTTAAAACACATTTTTTTAAAGCCAACGGTCGATATTTGACGTGGCGACTGCGCGCGGATCGCGAGATATCGATAAAAACATGTCATTTTCCGAGTACATTTTTCACATCCCGAAGTTTTACGATCGTTTCTGATTATGATGCGAAATCCCCCGAAGGTTTGTTGTTGTGCTGATTGACTTTATTCTAGGGAGTCCATAATAAGTTCGAACGACGCAATTTTACCTCCCAATGCGAAGACTTTATATACAGCATTATGCCTTTACCACAGGTCTGTTTTTGAAAACTTCTTCTTAGCTTGTGTCGTTTTCATTATTCTCAATCAGTTGTATTATATTTTTAACCAATACCAAATAGATATCAGTTTTTAAGTGTTAAATATTAGCCGCCTACGATGACTATATTTTGTCGTCTGCCACACAGTAAGTATGGTTCGCCGCGCGCGTGGCATGCGTTTATGCATACCACGCGGTGGCCGCTATGTATCAACCGCACGTAACTGGGCTAATCACCTTTGCGAATTCTGGTGGAATCAGCAAAAATTGTTTTTCGTTTTATCACCAAGTCAGTAAGACTAAGCTTTCTCCCACGGGGCATGACCGATCACCGAGGCAAGTGGTACTGTGGCGTACAGCAGCGTCAGTGTAGACTCGTACTCCATAGCTTAGTTGACAATGGCCCCAGTGCCGAACGTTCTATGTTCGGAAGCTGAATTCAGGTGGGCCACCGGAATTTAAACTTTTACTTTTTTGAAGACATGTTTTTATCGATATCTCGCGATCCGCGCGCAGTAGCCACGTCAAATATCGACCGTTGGCACTAAAAAAATGTATTTTAAAAATGTTACCAAGTGGGAGTGCCTCTTCAAAACACTACGAAAAGGAATTCCATTAAGGAAATCAGAATTGAATAAAGGCAGTCGTCATTATTTACGCTTGCGTCGAAAATTCAGAAATTTTGAGTAACAGTCCCAGGGTACGAAATCAGGTCCGAGCAAATTGTAAACAAATATCTTCGTCAGACTTTCGTTATATTGTTCTAAAATTACATCATGGAAAACCTTTCATGCTTTATCAATGGTACAGATAGCAAAGCATATTTAACGAACCTTCAGCATTTATAAATAAGGAAATATCAAACACGCCGGCAGGCCGCTTTGAAGCAATGGCGAGACTGGCACAGGCCGGAGAGGAGTGTCCCCTCCTGATACAAAAATATTTGCTAATGTAATTACGAAAAATGTCGCATTTGACGATACATTGAGCATTATACAATTAGATTTCATGTCGATCGTGTAGCCCACTAACATCTAAGCTATGGATCAATCATGAATGTTTATATCCGACAATCTTATTTTTTCATAAACACAGTACACCTATAACGACTTTTCCTAGTGTCATTCGTCAGTGAAATTCAAAACTGGTGTGTATATCACTGTAACGGATGGGGACTGTTTTGATGCAAGGCGCAATGTTTGTCTGAATATTTGAATTCAATGAATTCGATGCAGTTCAAATGCATGAAAACTTTAGGGGCTGGACTTGAATATAACGATCGAAGATGGGAACCGAGGATATTTAATGCAGATAGGAAGCATGGCAATTAAATATGTGATGACTGAAAGTACCGCCAGCCTGATAAAATCGGAACATATAATAAGGCAGGATATTTAAAGATGACAGCTAATTGGTCAAATCAATGAACAATACGTCATCATAACATGTCCTGTATTACACTACTTCTTTGATTGCTGAGTAGCCTTCTCGCCCCTCCGAGTCTGCATTACCGAATGTCGACAAGAGGAATGAAATAGTCTGAAGCACACTGAAAAGGTAAGCTCTTGTCGTATTTTGATAACTCTCGTATTATGGGCTATTTCGTTGGTCGGGTATTAGCTTGAAGTATGACCTTTATTTCTGTTTTGAAAAATTCTTTATAAACGGTTATTATAAAACTTGAATAAGTATATACCATATTCACCTGATATTCTGAAATTACACGATTTTACTCAATGCAAGGTGCTTCAAAGTTTTTTTAATCACATATGCATTTTGCCTTGACCTATCTGATGACGATGACCATGAAATATGGTCTCTGATGTTTATCGTAAATTTCGAATTGGAAATCCAGATTTTTAGTGTTATCAAATTACATAGCAAAGTTTTTGAGAATGCTGCTCTTGGCTCAGGACGTTTGCGGCATCAGAAGGTGAGGTTATCATAAGGACAGAGATAATTTCATTGGAAAGGACAGGAATGGTGTCACACATAATTGACTTAACCGAGTGATGGTGTATGGTCATTGTTTCCGAAACATCTTTTCACTGAACTACTTGCAGCTTTTAAAACGAGTTGAACTGATACAGGTTACAGAGTAAGGGAAATTTGTAAATTTGCTGCTTGAACTCCTGAACACAACGTCACATGTATATGCGCTGCCTTTCAACATTGACGAGCTAATTGGATATCTCGGTCTACCCCAGCGTGATGTTCAAACATTTAGATGCAGGAAAATGTTCAATCAAACGTGATTACGTCCTGAGATTCTTCTTCCTTTGAAAGTTCTCTTTTTGCGTTAGCGTTCAAATCAGTTTTCACCAATTAGTTTTTTATCACTTGAAGATGACATCACAAAGTTTATGTACTAGAAGATCAAGAATACCGCTAAATAGCTTGAGCCCCAAAGGCGACATTTTCAAATTAATTTACCCATCTATTTTGGTGCTCAAAATCAATGATAACATTCATATTATACCTACACTTATCGTTAGGCCACACTTCTCAACAGTAAAATACTAGTAAAAGCCACGTTTCCATCTCATGACGTGTGCAGTTATGCAATTGTTAAGACAGTGAAACAAAAAATACACACTGTCATACAGTTAACGCAACCAAGCAAACGTTGCTTTCCCTCCTGTTCTTCGCTATGGCCAGTCAAAGCTTTATATAAAACTTCCAAACATGATATACACTTCCAATATATACAATATGATACACAAACGCAAACAACTCAGATATGAACGATGTGTTGAGTTGCTTTCCCTATACTAAATACAACTCTTATTTATACATGCTCTGCAGGTTTAAGTCCAAAGCTTACATGCACGAGAATACGTCCATCGTCATGTACATATTAGCGTAACACTAACAATTAGCCTCCGGCTGTTCCTACAATCATACAATGATTAGCCAATGCACTGTTCGATACAGAGTAAATACAGACAGCACACCACTGTCTGTGCAACACAGAAAGTAACAGCTCTGGTATGTAAACATCTGTAAGAAGTTTCATTAAATTTGAGTCAGTATTTTTCGAAATATTAATGGAATTATGAAAATTCATAATTTATGCAAATTGGCAATTAATTGACACAATACTGACAAATGTCTTTATGTGCTATTAGAGCTGTGTGTGACCAACATTTGTACAAAATTTAATCAAACTTGATGCAATCTCTTAAGAAACAGAACTCTATTTTAAAAAAATGCTAATTATGCAAATCAGCACTAATTATGCGTGCCACACCCAAAACAGTGGACGCACATATGTATGCTATTATATAGTGCATTATCCTTGTACCAAGTTTGTAAGAAATTAGACCAGACATGTCTGGAATATCTTCGTGGATGTACGGACGGACGAAACCCAAACCATAAGTCCCCTTGGACTTCGTCCGGGGGACTAATAAACACTAACGTAAATCAGCCAATCAAAGTACTGAACGATATTATATTCTAATCATCTCATATACCAGGACGAAATAAAGCTCTACCGACGGACCTGCCACTTTTCCTTGTATGTAAAAGGTGTATGTAAAAGCCATTCAATGGCGCGTTGTATATGATCAAATACAAGAAAGTAAAGGGGTTCGCATGCCCTTTACGTGCCCGTTTTTACGGGACCTCGATTCTATTGTTTGCGTAGGCAGATGTAAAATAATTTATTATCTATTATATTTTATTTTATCTGAGTATCTACCTGTAGATTGCTGGTTGTCTGCAATAGATGAGAAACAATATCGGTATCCTCTATTTAATAAATCAACTGAGTGTGTATACCAGTGATTCTCTCAATGACAATAAAGCAGTCAAAATCTAGTAGTTACCTGCCTCAGATGATCAGTTTGTAAAAAAAATTGATTGACAGCTATCTAAAATCAATAAAATATCTATTAATGCTTAAAAACTGGGGAATTTTTTTAAAATTGTTACAAAATGCTGATACCCTTGTTACATTATGCGCGGACATTTGTTTATTACAAAATGCTGAGACCCTTGTTACAAAACGCGTAGACTGGTTTATTACAAAATACTGCAGACATTATTACAAAATGCGTCAGTTATTACAAAATGCTGATACCCCCTATTACATTTTGCGTAAGTTATTACAAAACACGTCAGTATTACAAAATGCCGCAGCACAGACGTCACGTTTAAGTCTGGTACCACGGTTGATTTAATACACAGTCTTGAGTTTGTGAAATTCAATGAGTGTGTTTGTGTTGGTAAAAGTTACCTCATTTTTTTACGAAAGTAATGAAACCCATAATAAACTCGGTTCAAAATCAACAGTTAAGGGGCACTGTCTGTAAAAACCTGCAGAGCGCCTATATGAGGTGGCCAAGGGTAAATTTCAAAAACATATAAATTATATACCAAAAGATAGGCCGTGGCCTAACTAAAGTACCAGTAAAATAATTTTGTTTAGGTACCTTCTGTTACCATTGTAACAGCGCCTTGACGACTGGTTGGTTCAATGTAATTGTCACGGACTTGTCTACTTCAGACCCCCCAAAATCATATGAACGAATGTGACCCCATAATTTGTGCGACTGCGAAGGTGCTATCAGTTTCAGCAGCGATTGTACAAGTTTAAGTGACATGTCCTTGTATCGTCTTTTGGTTCGATCTTGTATGGTTTCCCAATCAGATGAAAGCTGATGTACGTCATAATCAACCTGCAATAACTAAATCAACATGTACACCCGCGGCGAATCTTATTTGCGTCACCATATCAACGCCAATCGTTCGATCACACGTTTTATTTGATACTCTCACACCGTGGAGGGGATGTTGACATGAAACTTTCACTGTACAGTGCGTGCCAAGAGTATCTCTATGATAGTTGCAAACATTTTCTATAGCAACGTCATCATGGTCGATACCAGCTCGCAAGAGAATAAGTTCAGACTCAGTGACAAGAGTTTTCGACTGACGAACTCTTCTGAGATATCGATGTGCAGTGATGTCTCGAGTACACAATTCAAGGGCTGTTAGCGATCACTTGCTTTACCGGCAGCAATGCCCCCCCCCCGGGCAATGCCGACATCACAACCCACAGCTGTGACAGAGATATATATTTCATGACAACAGGTAGATCTGAAATTATTGTGAATTGAGAATAAAACAAAATTACGTTCCTCATGATGATTTTCTTGTACCTCTCTCAGACACTTGTACACACTCGCCTATTTCGAATCATGAACGGCTAAGCTCTCATACGCAGCATTTGATAATGTGATGCGACGGTAGGTCTAATCATTCGACAGTCAGGGCATTGCTAGCCAGGGTTTTCCATACTGCCTCCATGTTTCCAGGTAAAGTGATTGCTGATAATTTCACAGCAATTAAAGATAGCAGTACATTGCCAGGATTCATCAAGTCACCAAGCTGAAATATGACATTGACTGACATTGACTCATATTTTGATAAATAAACGTCAAGTCAACACACCGGGATCGCTCTCACCAATTTGAAATTCCCGCTGTTTCGACCGATGCAGGTTGCCTTGATTTCATCACTGAATTTCATTTCCGAAGTTTGTAAAACTAAAGAAACAAAACTGTTTGGTGTGTCGAATTTATTTTCGTTGATAATATCATGGATAAAAATGCCAATACTCACAAATTTTCTCGGAGTGCACCGGCGGCTGCTTCCGGATTGCGGCAAGCGGGTCTATTGTTTACTTTGGACTGCGTGTTGCAGCTATGGTTATGTAATGTCATTAACCTTTGACCCCATACTGACAGAAACCTTTGTATTATTTGCTTTTTATGTCTTCACTTACAAACGTCAAGTCAGTGGACTTTGACCTCCAGGAAACACCGCATCCTGTGCTACTTTTTGTTGTGTTCATAGTTGAGCCTTTGTACCAAGCATGCATATTGGCAAGAATAATTATTCAATTAGTGACCATATTCTAACCTCAAGGTTTCAATACCAAACCGTCACCTTGTCCGCAATGCAGGCAGTTTGTCTGAATTTTACATATCATGCCGTGCTGTGTGGATACATACAGTTAATAGTAAATACAGGCAGCCATCTAGTGGGGGTTAGTAGCACGTTTATCGTTTGCGTTTACCGTGTTGTTGATGATCCAAATATGTTTAAAATACTTCGATATACATGTAATTATGTGGTTTTTTTTCAACCTTGTACCCTGCTCGACCTAGGTGACATGATCGTAACCCGCGAATAGTGTGTCACTCAGCGACATTCTGTCGCATTTGCCTGATTATCAAGCAGAATAAACACCATATTGCAGGGCCTGACCCGAAGATAAGTCGAATTATGTCTCCTATATCCCTCAAGGTCTCTGGCGGGGACATCAAAGACAAATATCAAAGCTTGATACGTTTCTAGGTAGACCAAATGAATGACAATGCTGGCTGTGGCGAACAGTGTATATTATCACAAATTGCTCAACCGTATCGATGCCCCGTTAGCGACCTTATAGGTCCAATCAAACAATCACCGAATATGCAAATGCCAGAGGACGTACCAGTCGGCTCAAAACGCTTACAAAACCGTGGTAGCTGTGCCATCACTGTGGAAGCTGACACCTCTCTCTCTCTCTCTCTCTCTCTCTCTCTCTCTCTCTCTCTCTCCTATTTTAACACGAAAACAAAATGGGCATTAAACCGTGAACTTAAAAACAAAATGTGAACAAGAAAATTAGAAAAAACGACAGTTGTCGGTGAATTTGACACGGTTTCTTTCGATCGTTGATATGCGTTCAATTAGCTATTCAGCACAGCATCCCCAACCATCTCAAATTTCTCATTGCACATGCACCAAATCCTAAATTTGAAATTCTTTCACATTTGAACGATATCCATAGCTAATTCTTGTGAAGAGGCATCGTTTATCAATAGAAAAATTGCGAAGCAGCAGACGGGACGAAGGCCTCCCTTCAAGAAGTTTAAACGTTAGGCTGTGGTGCAGGTGACTGGCTAATTTGAAGTGATGCAATTAAGTCCATGATATTCAGTCAACAGTTGACTACACGGTTCAAAGATGCTACACATTGCCAGTGCGACATTTAGTTGATTCTGCGCATCTTACGCTGAATTACGACATCTTTCCTCTCAAATATGTCAAAGAGTGATAAACACCGAAGCTGTATCTTTTCCAGTAACTGACATTCTCCTGCAATTTGTTTGAAATTGAATAAAGAAGCTAGTGGGTTGTTGACCAATTAACACCTATGCACCTTAATTTGTCATATGTGATAACTAAAACTGTACGGTCGGCACTGCATCACAGTTTCTGTTTGTAAGGACAGTAATGATTTAGAAATTTATATAAGAAAATTTAGCATAGTGACCCCGCCCTTAGGTTACATTTAATAAGATTGCTTCAGGTACGGAGTCTTATATGACGGATAAAAGAAAGTGATACTATACGACGGAATTTTTTCTGTTGTTTTATGCAAGTCAATGTATAGGCTAACGCCGCTCTAGTCATGTGCTTTCCTCTGGGTCCTCTACTTTACGTGCAATGACTAGTGTGACTCGGTAACTTTCATGGTAAACTCACAGTTAGCTACAAAGCATGGTCTTTAATGGATAACTCAAAAGCCGAACATAAGTCCATACCATGATTGGCGAGATACTGAGTTTGAGCTCGGTATTCTTCAGTCGTGTGGTTGGCATGTACTCATGCAGATTACATCCAGCCCCGTCGCAAGTCCTTTCAACTATATAACCAAAGCATGTTGACCTCTTCGCAGTGTACCAGGCTGGCACGAACCTATTAGAAATATCAAACCTTAAAAGGGGAGTACGCAAGTATTTGAATTCATGTATAGTAAAACCAGATATGAACTGAAAATGCTCACGTGTTTCATTATACATTGCATTTATGTGCAAGTTTGAACCTTTGCTACATGCTTTGCTACATTTAAAGTGTTATGATCAACACAATGAATTTCACCACAGATCAATTCTAAAGGTCATTAAGTATTCAAATATGTAATTAGCTGAAATAAAAATAATTAATTTCTTTGAGTACTGTCATTGTATCACAATATAGCATGTGTAATTACCTTTGGTCAAGTCCTTCAAGCTCTATATGCCAAACCGTGAAAGCTTGTTAGCTATTTATGAAAATTATGAATTAGCTGACATCAGTAAAAGAAGGTATTTTTATTCTAGCTAATTGCGTATTTGTATACTTCATGATCTTTTAGAGTTAATCGGCGGTGAATATTGTTCATTATGTTGATCTTAACAGTTTCAATGAAGTTGCAAACATGTGCCAAAGGTTCAAATTTACACATAACTGCAATAATAATGAAACACGTGAGCATTTTCAGTTCATATCTTGTTTGTGCGTGTACTATCGGCGCCATTGCCGTGGCATTTCGAGGTCGACTAGTGTAAATATTAGTTGGATCGATCAGAGACGCTGTCGTTCCTGTGTGACTGTCCACAGTCATAAGTTGCACAATTATAACGTCAACACGTTCTTAAACAGGAATTTCCGCTGTAAAGGCCGGCGGATTATCGTAAATCTATGCAAATGTAAAAAGCAGTGCTACTGATCGGACTTGCTGTGTTTGGTCCCAGATACACATATTTTTTCCATGTTTCAGGCGTTCATTGTCATTGAGTCTTGCATATGATGTCTGTGAATGTATAGCAACTAAATTTGAGTCGAAAATAAACTGAAAAAAATGTTCCGTTTTTTTTATGGGACGCATATGTTCCAAATGTTCCCTGTCCGACCATTTGACGCCACTTTGCAAATGTCACGAAAGTGCCCATCATGATTATTGATTATTCAAATTTAACCTAGGTCGAAGCGATGCTATGAGAATTCAAAAACTCCCGCCCAGTGAATGCAATGGCTGCGTCATCAGTTATCCCTTATTGTGCGTCCACGGTCCTGTAACTTCCCGTTTATGTCCGTCAACACTATTGTTGTAGAGTCTTCTGAAGGCATTCGGCCATTTACCTTTCAAGGACACAAACATACCTCTCCAGTGGACGTCGGTAATACAGATGTTGATGTCATCTGGATAAGGCTGCGTTCACAAAAAAAGGTTGGGAGCGGAGGAATTTAGGGCGATTCGAAAATTTTTGGGTAGTGTTGTCAGTTGATACGCATGGTACACATACACAGGCTGTGTTTACCAGCTTAATACTGAAGAGTTCAACATTCTGTAGGGAGTAGAACAAGAACTCAGTTGTATAAACTGAATAAAAATATTGCCAAAATTATCAAAGTTAATACAGCTACTGCCTATGTCACTATCAGATACTGCCCTGCTACTGCAGTGTCACTGTTACTGCATACCTGAGCAGTGACAGCGGATAGCTCTGACTCTGATGTACATGATAGTTGAAGAAGCGTTTAGGTAAAATGACGCTTATGACATTGAAACATACTTGTACAGAAGATCAGGTCAGAGAGCAACACATGGAAGACCAGGAGATTAAAAAGTTATCTGGGATTTTTGAATTCTGGCATATAAAAATAATCAAATTTCTAAACAAAAAAGATGAGGTCACCATGCTTGATTTTCTAAATTTTGAAACAAATTTGTGGTAGGTCAGTGTGCTCAGTTTTTTTTTTTAATATGACAATTAGCCAGAATTCACGATACTCTCTCATGATCGTCATTTTGTGTGCACCTCGGCACAGGCAATTGACCTGGCCAGATTTGGATTAACTCAAGTTGGCTTAGACCGATAAATCAAAAAAGTTCACTGATGCGTTTAAAAATGAATCAATTTAAGAACTTGCCTTAGGAATATGACTTTACAAACTGCTACTAACAGGTAATGTTGAACATATGCGAGCGGAACGGCACGATATGTGTTTATTTTTTCTGCGCGCACATTCTTTACTGATATACGGGCTTTTGATAGTTGGGGGACTTGGAGCATTTTGATCATAGTGAGGGGGATTTGAAATGTTTTTAGGGTATTGAGAAGGGATCTGAAAAAAAATAAGATTTCAAACGCGATTCCTCCAGCGCCGGCCACACTAATCGTTATTTGTGAACGCAGCCTTATTACGAAACCACATTGATCGTCGGGACTCATTATACCGCATCAATATCAAAGGGAGGAACAATGTAGAATTACAGAAATCTCGTTGCCTGTAAATTTACGAAAAACGACAGGAAAGAGACTAACCCACAGGTTGTGTATGATGCCAATTATTATACCACCTTACATGTTATCGCTGCCACAAACAGTATATCGGGGAAACCAAAACTTCTCTTCGACTTCATTTCAATAACCACCTCTCCTCAGTGTGGACGTGCGTCACAAAAAAGATATCCCTGTTGCAATACGTTTAAAATTCTGATCAACATAAATATCAGTGTCATTTCAGAAATCGGCATCATACAAGTCAATAAACAGAATGACAAGCTGCGCAAACATTTGGTATCACAATGGCTGAAAAACGTGACACATTGTCTCCAGCTGGCCTAAATATTCGCCCAAGATTTACTACCGGGTGTCAATAACTACCAATTGTATGTAACCCCACACCTGCGCGCCAGTTTCCAGCTCTTGGCGTCGGGCCAGACGGTTATCCACGTAGTTTCTATATTTTTCAAGATCCTGTTGGCCCGCCAATAACTGTCAGGGCAATGCCGATGTGCTCTGAGTGTCAGGGATTCAAATCTGAGTGTCACATGTAGACTGAAATACACTTTATCAACTATTCGGTTTAAAACATTCTTATTTTGGATCTTAAAATCCATTTCTTCTCAAAAATGTACACAATAAGAGAGACTGTGTTTACGTGCAGTATTATAACGCCCATACTGTGCATCGGAAAACGATTTCTGTACCTCCGTTGTTTAAGAATTATGGACTATGTCACCGTTGCAAGGTTCTACATTTTTGGGTGAGATAATGGACAAAAAGTAATGGCTGTGTTTTACGTGCAATATTTTAACTGCGCCCATACTGTGCACCTGAGAGCGAATGGTTTTAGATGCTAGGTGATATCAGGACAAAAGAAAAGTCTCACAAGTAAGCAAACGGGAGGCTTTATTTGAGCGCCGCTATTGTGTACTTGCAGTCTGGGATCTCGGTTTTGTTTCCATTTGACCCTGATAATTTGACCACTGTAAGGATTGATGGTAAATGTAGGAAATACAAGGAATAGCCCCAGTGAACATTCAAGAGATACGAATGCAGAAGGCTCGTTTCCCGTCTTTATCCCCTGCTTCACGCAAGCTTAGTCATGTATAACTAATAACCGTGGATACTATACGGCATACGAGGGCTAAACCGAATGGCACTCATGTCATGATTGGTATAGGTAAGAACTGGAATGATATTACATGTCTCTTGTATATATTACATGTATATTACATGTATATAACATGTATCTTGAAAGTCTGTCGAGCACATGCGTTACCCTACCTTGTTGATTTGTAAGCAAATTCGTTGTATGGTGGCTAACTTAGTAAATTGAATATTTCTGTCAGCCAGCCGAGAGTACAGTTCATTTAAAGTGTCACGTTCCTTCAGTATAGAGCGGTTGCGACGCAAGCGTACCTGTGAGAATGCTGTCACTTGACAACATCTTATATCCTCAACAGGTATAATTGTAAATGCGTGACATCTCTGACGACAGATTTATATCGTCAGGAGACTAATATTAAGATATGAAAATGCAGCCTAGTATTAAGTAATAAATCTTCCTCTGAGTCCGACTTTTCGATTTGTCAGTGTTACCATGATTCGCCGTGTCCTTGAATTAACGACTTTAACTGTTCAACTCAATAAAAATTAGCAATGCCAGATGTCTTTCCTTTAGTAATTGCGACATCAGATCGTCGGCCAAGATAATGGTGCCAAATCAGTTATTTTGTTAGTCCTTGCCGGGGGCTGTTGTCAAACACGCTTACGTTCCGTTGTATGACGTTACGGTATTAATATGTCGCGTAGCGTTTTTTTTCTTACAGTCTGATCAGATTTTGTTGACTTTGGATCTTGGTTTGGCATTGTAGTACTGCCTCGGGAGTGATACAGTTGCGGCCTGTACGAGCTCAGCGAAAAGTTATGAGTGTGTTCCTATAAGGTTTTCTTTCTCAGCCGTTATTTCAGATCACTTATTTTGTTTTCATTTATTTAGTTAAGTCATACACCCTCGAGAAATTTTAGAGGGTCTATGGTTAAGTTCGATTTTTTGCATCGTTTTATTTTCCTTTCATTCTATTGTATTTTTGTTTTATTTCCTTTCATGGGAGAGGAAATTTCTTGACACAGCTACTGATGTGGAAAAAATAGTCCCGAAAGATTGAATGCAACAGTTGTTGCGATACGTCGCTAACATATTATAGCATTCGCCCTCTTTTATGGAATGTTTCAATGCGAACGTGACAAAAGCCAACTCCCCGAACACTTTCGCAGCTATCTATAAGCTTTTCAATGCAAACAAGCGGAGATCTGCATCTATTACTGTTACATTTCTTCCTATATTTCATTTTGTGCGGATTCTGTTATTCCTACGATTCGGAAAAATGTTAAAATATTCCCCTATAACAAGCCATGGGTGACCAAAAAATTAAAGTCTATTCTCAACCAGAAGAAGAGAACCTTCTTTCGGGGTACATAAGGCGAGAAGCAGTTGATAAACAAAGAAGTCAAAAGAGCAATTAGGCAGGCAAAGTTAGATAATAAAAATAAAATTCAATCAAAGTTTCTTTCTGGTAACTTTCGATCTACTTAGCAAGGTATCAAGCATATGGCAGCAGTAAATAAGGTTACTCCTTCAGAGTCAAAAGTTACACTAAATAACTTAGACTCAGCGGCGCTGCCAAAGGTCCTGAACACATTCTTCACTCGTTTTGAAACAGAGGATTTTTCATCTCAAATCTCAAATCTAAAACAGTCATTATCTCCTGAGTTAGGGATGTCTATTGAGACAGAAAAAGTAGCTAATACTTTAAAATCATTAAATGTGTACAAAATTCCAGGTCCTGGTTGTATTTGTGTGGTCGCACCCTGAAGTTCTGTACTGATCAGCTTAGTGTAGTCTTACAACACCTTTTCCAAGTTTCTCTTGATGCAGTTAGTATTCCTGCCATATGGAAAAATTCTATAGTAGTACCAGTCCCAAAGAAAGCTAGCCCTAAAGAACCCAATGATTTTCGACCTGTTGCTCTTAATATCCCTGGTAATGAAAACATTTGAGAAAATGATTAAGTCCATTATTCTGACAAAGGTTGGCAACAAACTAGACCCCCTACAATTTGCATATCGACCGGGAAAAGGTGTTGAAGATGCTAAGCTTTTCATTCTCAATACACTGTACAAACACTTAGAAAAACCAGGTGCTCATGTAGGAGTCCTTTTCGCAGATTTCTCCAGTGCTTTCAACACAATCCAACCCCACATCCTTGCAGAAAAACTCTTAAAATTTAATTTTAGCAATCAACTTGTTCTTTGGATTATTGACTTTCTTACAAATAGATCACAAAGGGTGTTTGTCAATGGTCTTTTGTCAAGTATCATTCAAACAAATACAGGTTCTCCTCAGGGTTGCGTTCTGTCTCCTCTGTTGTACATCCTTTATACTGACGATGTAGAAGTACACATGAAGGTAGCCATCTTGTTAAGTTTGCTGACAATAGTGCTCTGCTTTCACTTCTACTTGGATCAGAATGTCATCATGGTGCCGCTCTTAGCGAGTTTGTTGAGTGGTGTGATAATTCTTATAGAAACTTAAATGTTAAGAAAACTAAGGAAATGATAATTGATTTTAGGAGGCAAGAACGCAACCCTCCTACGTCCATTATTCACGATCAAGAAGTCGACATTATATTCTTTCGAAGTATACATACCTTGGTTCATTATTTGACAACAAATTGAAATGGGGTCATAACACCGATGCTATCTTGAAGAAGGGGAAGCAAAGATTGTACTTTTTAAGGAAACTGCGTTCATTCATGGTTGATAAACAAATTTTATCTCTTTTTTATAAATCTTACATTGAAAACGTTATTTCATTTTCATTCATTTGTTGGTATCAAAATCTGTCTGTTAAAAACAAAACTTCACTTGATAGAATTGTTTCACATAGCTCAAAACTATTGGTATACCCCAGAGAAGTCTTTCTACGTTTCATAATCAGCAAGTACTCAGGAAAGCCCGCTCAATTCTTTTGTCTAGTGATCATATTTTATCAGCAGAGTTCGACACACTTCCCTCTGGTCGGCGTTTTAGATACCCGGCTTGCAGGTCAAACCGGCGCAAGTAGTCATTCATCCAACCGCTGTGCGGCTTTGAAATGATTCCTAAACTGTTTTTTTATATAGTCCTGCGTCTCCTACCATTTTGTAAATTATTTTATTATATATTTTTGATGTTGTATTTGAGCCATGCTTTTAATTGCCCGTGTTGGGATAAATAAAGTTATATTGCATTGAATTGAATTGAATACCTGTCTGACCAAGTTTCGTACTATGAGCAACACTACACGATATCAGGCATAAGCCTACGGAAACAAAATGGAAATTAACAATTTCCAAATGAAAAAAAAATAAACAATTATTTTGACGAATAACATGCACAGGCAATGTCGCAACTGTGTGGTCCAAACATTTCTTCACTATTCTAAATCTGATATCTAACTTCTCTATATACAGAACTAAAAATGCAAAATATTCCAAAAATGCCAACATTCAGACACTGTTACCGTTATTGAGACTAAACGATCCACGGTGAACACAATTTCAAACGCCAGTACTCAAACCACAAACATTGCTAGTATTGGACGCTTCAAATAAAATTCTTTGTTTGCCGTCCGCGTGCTGATAGGTTTTTAGAGAAAATTAAGAAAACAAACACAAACAAACACAATGTTGACACAATTGCAAATAAAATTATTACTTTTCTAAAAGGAACCAACTTTAAACTGAGCTTATGTCTGATAATTGTGTTTTTTGTCTGTGTTTGTTTTTCACTGGCTGGCTAGCAGCTTTTTTCAAAAATCCAAGGACGGCAAACAAAGAATTTTCTTTAAGTGGTACTACGCATTGGAATATTGAGTTGCCATGAACTAATAATAATAATAATAAACGCGTGCAGCAATTATAGTTCTAAGTGACGATCTATTCCCATGATAAACATGCTGAGTTCGTCAACACCTGTACAAACACGCATATGACGAACAGTTGGTTTAAGGAGGGGTGTAACGCTACTTTGATAATCACGTGCAAATTAGCACAACAGAGTGGCTGGGAAATGTCATAAAATTGTGCGTCATCATGTATAAGGCAACAGTCCCTCTGTCGGGACTGCCTCAATAGTTTAGAATAGTACTCTCCACTGATAGTATGTCCGTTTTCTAGGTAGTCATCTGAAGAGTTGAAATTAATGTAAACCGAGCTTCATTGATCTGGCATCTTCATAGTTAAGCTCAAAAACTTTCCATAAACCTAATAGGTGCTAATTGTATGCATTCAACCCCTCTCGAAAGAGAGCAAAAAATCATGTTTTTCTCTACCTCCATTTTTACGTTAGTTCCCTTTTCAAATACAGTGCCGTGTAGGTCTGGACTTGGTCCAAGTGATTGATTATGTTAAAGAAAGTCATCTCAGCTGTTTATGACGCAATGATGATAATTTAATTTTTCGTATGAAATTCTTTTCAGTGAATTTGAAAGCACTAAAATCAGAACTACACTGTCTTCACATTTCAACTTGCGGAGTAATTGCGCACATGTTGAATAAAGGTGACCAGCAGTAAGTTTTTCCCGGAATCACCGGCACCTAATCCAGCGATGACTCCACTACGTCGCGGTCAGAGAAAAACTCGATTTATCTCATACATCGCATTTACCAAATTATTTTTTATTCACAGTCTTTGACCAAGCCTAAATGCAGTGGTACCGCTGGTTATTGCTAGCCGCAAGAAATACGGGTACACTTGCGGCTGTTGCGCATTTTCTAGTCCCATACCAGCGTTGGAAAATCACAGTGCTTGTGAAGGGGTGAATAGTTTGGATTATTTGCTGCAACGTTGCTCTTAGTTTCATTAGCGCTAAACTTTATCGTCGATACCCTTGCTGACATGTTGTCTCACCATGTAATTTAATTTGGCAGGCAAAGAAACGTCCATGTTTTAATAGTTAGCGTAGCAAAGACTTCAAGTCTATTCAGAAAATGTTGTCAGCTAAAAGGTATAGGGGTTACTAATCTAACGTGAGAGTCAACCTGTGATTTTTCAGGTGGCATTAGTTTGATGGATGAAAGGTATTGTAAACTTGTGGATATTTGTGGACGTGGCGGCCAGTTGTGTCTATTGGCTGCGATAGCGACATGTTCCCACGATCTGCGATCTGTGTTTACGTTTCTGACATGGCAATCGTTCTGAGAAAAGCAAATATAAGCTTATAAAGTAAACTAACGTATAGGTACGATCAAACAAAGCTGCTTAAAGGAAATACTAAGTACACATAGCATACAATACCCCACCAAAAGAAGTTCTCTGTAACCTGTAAGTTTGAAGATATTGTCGTAAAATAGAAGTCTTAACCTTCACAAAGCAAACCTGTCAAAATCACACAATGTTAAAAATGCGTACTTGCATTAGCGGCCGCGCCTCTTTCTTCAGTTCCTACTTGTCCTTTGCAGGATCCGGAGGCAAACTCTTTGAGCGAAATCGGCAGTAACAATTAAGGTAAGGTGATACAAGTTGTACAATTTATGCAGCAACAATCATGGTCAGTGTATTTCCCGAAATGAACTGAAAATTCTCCCATACTGTGTGCGGTGCCTGTAGTTGCCTGTGAATTGAAAGTGTTATTTCGGCTCGAATTCACATTCTATTATGACATTGTTGACAACCCAATTAGGAGAAGTGGTACGAAAGGGTTCGGTGCACAGACACAAAAACCCCTTCAGAATGTGGATCTAATCCTGAAAGGGCCTTGAAATAAAAAAAACGGTCAGGATCGTCAGAAGACGTGATGCAAGTTGACAATGGTTTATTAAAACCCTTTACAAATACATGGAACTTCAAGTTAAATCATTTTGGGTTTTAAAAAGCGAACATGATAACCGCTATCATATAACCATGCCCTGTCCGTCGCATTTTCATTGGTCTAGCTGAATCACTTTACTGACCACAGATACACAGTAAAGGTTTGTTTACATAACCGTACATCGTACCTTTACAGGTAAAACATAAATTGTGATTTGTTAAAAGATCATGATCAATCACAAAACTAAATGAAACATTTGTGGGCCAAGTTTAGACACCTTTTTCTAAAAAATCTCAGTCTCGGGATTTTGCTAAATTTTAACAGCGTGAGTGGCAATGCGTTGCGTATCAAACAAGTTCCCGGGCCCCCGCTGTCTTTCGCGAGGGGAATTTTCGTAAATATTGGCAGTTTTCTTCGGTTCGTTGGTAATATCATATACTCCGCCCTGACCATCAACGTTGATTTGTGGGCTAGAGCGAGAGAAAAGCCCTCAGCCTCGAGCCAGAGTTTGAGATTACAAATTTTATTTCCGGCTGAAGAAGCACAGTCGACACGTTGGTCATGTACTATTGATACATGATAAGCAATGAGAAAGAATAAATGGAGTTAATTGTTACTTGCGCTATACATTAGTTGGCCCACAGCGCATAGTGTAAACAATAAATTCAAAAACGAAGTTTACTGGGTCACCCACTGATGCGCGCAGTTCATACACGCGTTGTCAGACCCGGACAAGAATAGATTTTCTGTTTATTCTATCAAAAATAGTACATGCCAAGATTCCCCGGCACAGACTCTGTAGATTCGAAATTATTTCCATATGAAAAGATACCTTACTTCAGATGTGAACTGACTGTCAATCTGTGATTGCTCTACAAATATTACGGGTGATGTCATATTCACAAACATTGCGATTTTTTGTTCTATTTGATCGGCAGTTAATTAACTCTCTGAAAAGTCATAAGCCAATAATTCGGTAACGCGGAAATTTTCTGTGTTCAGGGGATTAGCCTAGATACATGGTTTGTGCCGGCCAATCCCCCATGTACTTTTAGTACTTAACGTTTTGCATTTATCATGATAAAAGACCATTGTGTTTAATAACGGACGTATTGCGTCATCGTAATCGTTGTCATGGCAACTACACTAAACTTCCAATCGCAAGGTGAACACCTTTCAATCTGAAACTGACAATTTTTGTAGCTAGTAATTGACACACGGGGGGCGCTCTCGTGTTTTTCTCGAGGGTCTATGGCCAAACACCGGAGACATCATGAGACACGAACAATCGCAACAACACCAATTCAAAGAAAAGTCAAATTGGACTCCACGAACAGCAAAAAATACAAAAACCTGAAAGCTATCTGAAGCTGCTAAACTCGCACTTCTGGAGATACCCTTTCAAACAAGGAAACAAAACATGTCGCGTGCCCAAAGAATCGCGATAAACCAGCTTGCAAACAGTAGACAAATTACCATAAAAACCCTTCGACAAGGGTCGGGTTTTGTCTTTGTCAACACAAAAGATTACGTACACGAATGCGAAAGGCAATTGCGCAACACTAAGTATTATACACAACTAGCCAGTGACGACACAGAACAAACAGTAAACAAAGTACACGAACTATTAAACAAAATGTACGAGAACAAACACATCGATCATGATACCTGTAAGTATCTTGATCCAGAAAACATAAAATCCGTACCCCGCAGTGGTACTTATTGCCTAAAAATACACAAACCTCGGCAAAACTCTAAAAGACACACAAAATTTACTGAAGTAAAGAAACATAGAACAAACAAACTGAACCACCAAACGGACTCACAACGAGACCCAAACATTAATATACTTGCCTCGCTACTCGAAGAGCAAGACCACTAAAATGCATTAAAATAATTTTTCACAAACACAAACTAAGGAAAGAATCTACACTGCGACTGATGAGAAACCACACTCGGGTTTCGAAACGCAAGAGTCAAAGGGCCACTCTATCAACTCTGTAACGCAGTAGGTCCGGCTGCGTCTCGCCATAAGCTTTCCCCACACAAACAAAACATTACCGTACACACTGATCCAAACTTCCCTACAAATATCCAAGGCGAAACAAACATTTATTGTTAACACAAACAATCGGATAAGAATGTAGGAACACATTTTTGAAACGAATCAAACACAAACTCGACACAAAAACATTTTGGATAGTTAGGTGGGAGCCTCTTTCACACTTTTTACATTCATTGCTCTTGTGTGGGGGGTTGTCAACCTGATGTAATCGCAAATCCTCAGATTTCCATCTGATATAAGTATGTACGTACACAAGAAAAGTAAACTCATGAATTTTAATAGACGGGGTGGCTAAGACCAATTTCAATCAAGATTGGTCACAGCCACCCCGTCTAAGTCTGTGTGGGGAAAAGTTGTCATGAAAGAAGTCAGTGTTTATTAAAACTAACCCACGCATTTCAGCGCTTTGTTCCAAAGACAGTTATTTTATTCCTATTGATGCTGCTTGTTGTTCATGTGTTAATTTAACTCAAGTTCATATTAGATATTCATAACGACCATTACATCTAATGTTGTCAATATTTTGTGGTTACAGGATGAGACTCAAGGCGTTGTGCGTAGCGATCGTGTTAGTAAGCTTTCTCATTGGTATCGTAATCAATTTCTTGGCGGTGGTAGTCTGTGATGATACGAAAGGTTTGTGAAAGGTCATTTCTTGACGATTTTCTTACTAATTCATTATGTGTGCTGCGTTACAAATCTAAAGCAATCTTGGTGAAAAATAAGAAATCTGTGCAGTAAGTTAATCGCATCTTCACTTATTTGCTTTAGATGTTGCGACTTAAGTAAACAACGCGCTTAATATATGCATCCATGCATCAAAATCTCTTAGTCTTTTGGAAGCATTATTTTCCATGTCCGTAAATACTTTTACCATGCTCAGCATAAGTCCACAAGTATCATGGTCATAAAAAAATTAAAGCATTAATACTTCGTGCGGCCGCAAGCGGCCCACTCATGCAACCTCAAAACAGTTCATTATGATTTTTCCCCTTGATCGCATAGTCCCCGCCAACTTCCCATGATGCTTAGCTTGTGATTGCAGCATCACACGTGACGTCCCAGTTTCAATAGCTTTTACGTTGGATGAAGATTTCCAAGCAAACATTTAATAAGATAATAAGATAATTTGTAAGCAATGATAACAATTTTAACCCATGTTTTGAGATGAAACACAATACACAGTTCGATAGCAGGCGTATGACTTGTGTCAAGGTTCACCGTCCTTGCACAAAGTACGTTGTAGCTGGCTGAGTAGACAGGTTCAGCGAGCTACCGCACTCGTAGCCAGCGAGGCTGCAAGGCCATCGTCACCTGTAACGATGAGGACTATCTTGAACACATCTTTATCATAAAACGCATATACAACGAACAATGAACTGTCAATTTCTTAACATTACACAGCTGTGCAAGCTGTTCGGCTTAACCTATTACGATATTTTTTTATTTTAATTTGATTTATTTAGCACTTAAAAATAACCATACAATACAAACAAGTTAAAAGACGAAGACGAAAATGCTGGGATAACACTGAAAATCTAAAAACTTATTTCCACTGTGGTCCCACGAAAAATAAAATCACAAGCAAATCGGCACGACAACAATTAATAAAAAACGAAATCATTTTGCTCACGTTGATTCATTGCTTCATAAAAATACTTCTTTAACTTTCTTTTAAACAGAGAATTTGAAGTAATACTCTTTATATTTCTTGGAACTTTGTTCCATTCAACACAAGCTGTATACACAAAGCTATTCTGATAAAACCGAGCCCCAACTCGAAAAATAGCGTCAATGATGACACTGTGCTCCTCAGTGCATATAGCGGCAGGGATGGGAGGAATGAGATTTTGATAATGTTGCTGAGAAAGATGCAAAGAAAGGGTTGAAATGTGAAACTAATAAAACCTATTGTTTTGTTAGCAGTGAGAGTCTAGCTTGGTAAATGTGCCATCTCGTACATGAAGGAAAAAAATAATTTTCACATGTCCACCAAACTTGAAATTTGCATAGATCAACAATATCATCAAAATTGATTGATCTGCAATATTTTGTACGTTCCCTGCTACAAAATTCTGACCTGATTGGATTATACCAGGAAAATATGCACGCATGACTGGAAAAATGTTGACTGTGTATTGCATGCACTACATCTGCTGTGATGATGGATTGCCAGACAACCACACTGCATCAAAGAACTGTACGTTTACGAAGAAAATATAATTCCAAACAAAATTTCGTTTGTTTTCTAAGCTATCTACTTTCTTTCATCTGTCGTCTTTCTTGCTATACACAGTTATAGTCCGTCCACGTTTGGAATATTTGAACAGAAAATGACCAGCCGATCCTTATGTCCTGATGCTTGACAGCCATGATAAAACTCACAGAGGTATAGCAATTTTGTTTGGGCATTTTCGATTGGCCAAAATACTTCTAGAAATCCACTC
The DNA here is from genome assembly GCA_001465055.1 of Ptychodera flava. NCBI lineage: Eukaryota > Metazoa > Hemichordata > Enteropneusta > Ptychoderidae > Ptychodera > Ptychodera flava. Next base: position 75,384 of record LD354130.1, on the reverse strand, counting down.
CTATTCAATCAAATTTGATGTTACGAAACAATGGCACGATCGATCGCGCCAATGAAATTGGAAGCTGAAATTTTCGCTCTTAATTTTACGAATTGGCTTTAAAAAAAATAATAAATCCACTCAAAAATTCGTATTTTTGCCATATTTGAAACCCATGAGGAACGTAATTCATTCTCCCCTGCACAGTAAAAAGAAGATCGGAACGAGTGGAATGTACGTCCTACTGAGCACAGTCCCTCTTCACAACAATCACAAGATCAATAGTTTTCACATGTCCACCATTCTCGTAATTTACAGAGACAGGAAAAAACCAAAATTGATCGAGCCTGGACGTTCTTACGTAAATGCGTTATTCTCTATTGCATTTTCATGCAAGCCAATACACTCACACGTATGCTCAAACTTCCTAATTTTAATGTCATTTCATATACACAATCAAAGAGGGTCGTGACACAACACGATCCCCACAACACAATCTCTTCGTGCGTGGTACCAGATACGTTTACGTAACACTGTGATCACGTGGTGTGACTTAATAGTTTTATGGAAGCTGTTGACGGAAGTGACGTCGATTTTGCCTCTCCCAACTCTATAAGCTTCCTCAGTTACGTAACTTCGTCGCTAATAGTCGCGCCAGCGGCTTACTGACTACGCATGCGCTTATTCATAATATACTATGCGAGTAACCGGAAGTGTACCCTTCTTTCTCATGATGGGCGCCGCCATGTTTTTTTTTTTGAGTACTCGTAAATAAACAAATACGAAACAAATTACTATGATATAACATGCCTTTTATAAAATATACCTCTTTTATTAGCCAGTAAATGTTATTATACACCTTGTCGCTGATACAAAGTATCGTTGATATAGATAAACGGAGAAAACTGTCGTGCATATGAACGGGGGCATACGCAAAGAATGCTGGGATTGAATTATAGAAGAGCGCCCCCTGTGTCAATAATTAGATTCAAAAATTGCAAGTTTTTAGACGGAACGCTATAGTTTTCAGCTTGCAAGTGGAAGGTGGGCAGTGCGGTTACCATTGCAATGATAATTATTGCATAATACGTCCCTTGTTTAACGCCATAGGCTGTTATCATTGTAAAAATTGCCAATTTTTGTCCAAAATTTTTACACGCTACAGAAAATCTATACCTGCCCTGCTGCAGGGTTTGACGTCGTGTAAGTACGTGAACTGCTTTCATCAGAGGGAAACTGGGCATAGTTTTCATATAAACGTTTATGAAGTAACAATTACAGTTTATCATGAATCAATACAAATAACATTGCCAATCTTAACCCCTGGCGCGACACCAAGGGCTGAGCCCTATATAATATTAAAAATAGAATAGGGTCCGGATCTCGTACTATGTACATGACTGTTAAAAACAAAATTATCTGAACAATATTTCATTGCTAATCCTAGTGTAATTCTATGAACACGAATGAGTTTTATATATGCGACTCTGTGGTTAACAGGTAGCCATCCCATTTGTTTGAAGTGAGCAGATTCAAGGTGTGCTCTTGCTGACATACCAAGGACAAACAGTATAACTTTTTTGGGGGAAGTTTGAAGTTTGTGTTTGCTTTTTAGAGTCAAGGCACTATACAAGTAAGAGCTTGCATAATCAAAATGGCATTGTATCAAACAGTTTGCCAACAGTTTTCTCATATGAAAACTTTAAAAAACGTATTATTACGATATAAAAATTTGAAACGACAGCATGTCTTTTTAATAACCTTAGATGCTACTGTTTCACCAGACAAGGATTGATCCAAGTCAGTACCAAGATATTGCACACACTGTTTTTCAGCGATGTTGGAATATGAACTGTACACTGCGTTTCAACAAAGACAAAGTACAAGGCCTGGGAATTTAAAGTTATACCTCCGCTATTTAATCATATATGAAAGTCTGACGCCTACATACAGGAGATGATTCAACTGTGAAAGTGGATGAGCTTATTACATACCAGGGAGATGGACACGGGTCTTGACCATCACCGAAATCAATGCAATAACGCCTTAAAAGGCCGATGTTACGCATTGCTTTTTTTCACTGCATTATAAATTTGCTAAGAGAAGTCCATTAAGTTACAGAGGATGAGACTCAAAAGCTGTGAATCATAGATATATATATAAGATTGCATTCGATTACCGAGCACATTATGGCAAATCATTTATGTACAAGATAAATTGGAACGGGAGGGGTACAAAACTACCCCTGAAGTTCACTAACTTGATCAGGGCATCATTTTGAATAAGTTCGTCAACAACACTGCAGTTCTCTGAGAGCGATCAGAAAAAGATTAGTCATGCCACTTGATAGGATTTCCAGTATAACCAAAGGAATATAGTTTAAGTTATATGTTTAACATTTAAAGACCCTGTAACTGTAACTCTTGAAATTTGTCATTCTGAAAAAGGTTTTTTTTCTTAGGTTTTCTTTTGATTCTACAGATTTAAAGGATATAGTCTTTTACAGTTAAAAAATTGGACATCCAAATTCAAATTTTAACTGTTATTTTGATTTCCCGCCATTTTTAAAAATCGGTAATATTACAAAGAAAACATAGCATATGGTGTCCCAGTGGAAAAAAATTCAGCACTATGCATTATATTGGACTACTCTGTTGTTTCTGTGAAGATTCCAATGCATATATGCACTGCGTACTGTGTTTTTGCTTATTTGCATGAGGGCGACATTTTATGTTTGGGCAAACATTTATTATTTATCCTTCTCAAAATTGCACATGTAGTCTCAGGGGACAGTTCATTCTACCTGTTTAAACACCCCTCAATGAGTAGATTCCAATGAACTTGTTTTAGTTTGGAAGTAAAATAACAAAAATAATGTGAGAAAGATACATCTATCGGGCCTTTAATCAAATGCTTCACTTAAGTCAAGATAAATTGAATCAGTTAAGTTTATAATTTGTTGAATGGAGTTGATATAAAATATGTATAAGTGACAAGAGTAGTCTCAAGGGCAAAACCATGTTGATCCTCGGAATTTACATTTGCGACGCGACTACACAAACTTAAAAAAATGGTCTTCGCAAACGCCTTTCTGAATAAAGCTAAACATTGAAAAGGCCTGTAATATTTTAATATTCTGCTTATAAACCCTTTAACATGATTGGAACTAATTTGGGATACTTGGATGATGGAGTAATGTCGTTTTAATATGCAAATGAAACCTCATCTGCTTTTCTGTTTCAGCTAAATACTTGTCTTATAAGTAATTAATAATATTGTAACATTCAGCGTCTTATAAGTAATTAACAATATTGTAACATTCAGCGACGGGACGCTTAACACTTTTGAGAAATTTGAACAATATAAAGATCCAATTTTCCCAAATTAAATCCAATCGCGTTCTATTGAAAATTAAAACCACATTACTACTTTTAAAAACTGTTGGAATAATTTCAGATCGAAGAGATTTTTTGAAAATATTGTTCAGAGGAAACGCCAATTCCTAAACACATTTTTTTAAGATAACACCTGATATATTATCAAAGCAACATGCTTTGTTGACCTTAGTAGAATGGAACAATATTATTCTGCCATCATAACAATCATAATAGTGTTATTGATAGCATTTTATCCGGAATTATGTCAGGTATTCAAAATGTGCATTCAAACTTTCAGAAATTAACTTATCTCGGACCCGCTTCTGCAAGTTGTAAGTGCTATACACCACAGTGTGTGGAGGTGAATACACACGTGTGTACAGAGCACGCGCAAGACATGTTCTGGCGCTCAACCCATGGGTCTCTTAAAACCGTTCAACAGTGAACGCGGAGATACAGCTGCAGGGATGCGGTGCCTGGAAACCGTACGTGTTACGGAACGGGCGTTCTGTATGGTTTTTATTGCGCAAAATTCTATTGTTCTCGATAGTAGATGTATAATGAGATCTGTAAGACAAATTACATGATATGGTGAGGGTCGAGATAATGTTGTTCGAAAAGTTGAACAAAAATTAAAAACTTATGACCTGAAGTTTAGAGATACTTTGTTTTTGCTTTTTTGTTCTAAGTTGTTTGATTGAGTTTTTATGCCAAATGCCAAGCATTTCTAAAGCTTCATCATCGTTAAGCTAAAATAACCAAAGCATGAAAAGCACGAATGCTTGAGAGGTTCTTGTGTTGGGGACAGTTTATAGAAAATGGTCAACTAGGATGATACATGCAGACGACCACTAAATAACGTGTGGTGACTGAAACTCGCAATGGCCGGACAAACTTGGAATGTTTTGTAAGGCAGCCAATTGAAAGATGACAGCTGATTGGACAAATCAATTAATAATGCGTCATCACAACATTGCACATAGTCCTTTGTTTGCTGAGTTTGCTTCTCGCCTCTCCGATTCTGTATTACGAAATGCTGGCAAGAGGACTAGGATGTCCCGCAGCAAAATGAAAAGGTAAGATGTTGTCGTATATTAATATTACTGAACCCACTTGATAGCAAATTGTGTCGAGCCTTACAGAGACAGCTTCGCGTGTGGTTGTGATTGAGACAGCTTTGCTTACGACAGCAGTAGCAATAGCTACAGCTAACGCTGCAAGAATAAAAGTAACAGGTTTGGCTGGTATCTACAGCACCAAAAGTTTTATAACAACATAGACCCGGACGATCTACGGTAACAATCATTGTATCATGCTGCTTTCAAACACTCAATGTGCTTGTATATCGATGAATAATATGTTGTTCTACAGACTAAACCATTGCTTAAAGCGTATAGGTCAGTGGAGAGGAAGTGGGCGTACTTGTTGTCGGCGGCACAGATTTAGACTTTTCAACTTTTAATGGTTGCTCTCCCCTATTCATTGACAGTCTGTGTTCTGTAGTCGAGAAGACTTTAAATCATAATTAAAAACATCGTAACATATAAATTATCGTCGGAGGTAACAGTGCTCTCGATGATTACCATTCTGCTATGTAGTAAATAGAGTTCTGGCAGCCATATCCAATCACATTTTCTTTTCGGCCATTGTATCGTGGTATTTTTGATGGCTTTTCTACCTCTGCAACACAATTCAAAACTTCATTTGCTGCACCGCAACTGTCAACAGCAATGTTGCTCCTGACCTTTATGTGCACACAGAGTATTTCAGCATGTTAGACACTCACCAGGTCTTTCGAGCTGTGGTAAAACTCTAACCGTGCAGGTGTCAAACAAAATGATTTGCCTCTCCCCGTCAGTATTTTTTATCATATGTGTTCTAGGTCTCATAGATGCCCGCCTTTTTAATTTATAGTATCGTCTTTAGGTATGCGCATGATCGAGATGCTCTTCAACAGGCTGTAGTTTTCAACTATGATGACACCAGACAGGCCAATAACCATTTGGTCAACCAGAAGAAAAATTGAGCACATCGGCACTACCAGTCACAAATGACAGCACCTTTAAAGCAAATTAAAGATAAAATTGCATGCATGCTTTCCTTGCAAACAGTTAGATCGTGCGCTCATATATGTCGATTTTGGTACTCTATGCCTTCATGTCATTTTATCATACTCTCAAATCAGGCTCTTTCCCAAAACTAAACATTTTAAAGTTAATTTTGTATTCCTTACGTCAAGAAGATCTAATGTAGCCGTATTGGCCTCTCTTTTTACTAAGCACGATTCGGTAGGTTTTCGTCGAGCAGTGAGCTTACATCGTCTGCAACTAGTTTTTTTAATATTTGTAAGTGTAATATTACTCAGTTTTCTGTATTCATTACAGGAATTGTTCTTATCATCGGTACTGAATGGATTCCAAAGGAAACAAATCTAGATGTTGTTCTTGTGAACAGAGAGGTTGCTCTAGCTGTAAGGAAAGATGGATTTGACGTGTATTGCACGGTATTGCAGTCATCAGAGGAGGACGAAGAAGATGCTAGTATCAACAATATACATCTTATCACTCCTTCATTGAGCGATAGCAAAGCGGAAGATATCATGAGAAGACCGGGAGTCTACTACCCTGCATTAACAACATTGTCGAAAGTAAATTTTATCCTAGTTCATGCAGCCATCGACGGAACTGCTCATATTGGGCAAAGCATACAAAATCTGTTATTTAACAACGCAAAATTTGTACCCCTCTTTTATTACATACCTGAAAACCAGGGTTTAACACCAAAACCGTTAAAAGAATGTCAAGATGATATGGAGGATATTGCGTGGTCTGCACATCTAGTTGTTTCTCTAGGCATTAACGTTTACAATTATTTTAATAATAAATTTAGAGTATTTGATGATGTACGCCATCAGATATTTATTCCATATGTACAAAAGGCTTTTGCAAAGCAAGTTAATCGATACGCAAACATTACATCATTTATAGAAATTCTTACATTTCACGCTAACATGCGTATAAAGCAACAACACTTCAAAAACTTTTACAAAGCCGCCAAAATTCTTGGTAAAGTTAATGTCCCAAAAGATATGGAATTAAGGTGGGTGCTGTATGGTGCAACAGCTGGTAAAAAATTTCTGCGTTATTTGGAAAATGTGGCAAATAACAACCGCCTGCGTGTCATCATATACCCTCCTTTGACTTTCGAAACAATGTACAAACCTTTGAAGCAGTGTCATTTCCTGTTATATACCGGTGAAAACTCAGTAGGAATGCCAGCTTTGCTTTCAGCAAGCATTGGAGTACCTATGGTGACATCTGATAGAACGTCTTTCGGTGCATTTATGAAAACCATTGATCCCAGAATGAGCGATCATTACATTGTCTCTCATCTTAATGATATAAGCCACTTTGTCGATAAAATTAATTTATTCTTGAATGAAAAGGAGTATCAAGTCAAAATTGATGTCGCTAAAGAGGCGCAACGCATTTTGAGGAACAGTTTCATGTATGGTGACATTGCAAAGAATCGATCTAAGTTTCTTAGGTGGCTTGAAAATAACGTATAATCTTTAAGAAAGTGTTCATTACGCATAGATCTTATAGCCCTTGACTCTGGCTGATGTACACGGATAAAACGTTCAAGTATTTCAAATTGATGCAAGTAGAGGGTCCTCTTTGTATTTTTGCCTCAGCCTCTTTGGCTACCTCATGCTACTCACCAGCTCCCAGACAAAACCTGGAAAAATACAAAGCCATTAGAGACACGCAAAGTGTATCTCATTTGACCACACTATTGAATGATCATATATTACTCCCTAATCAGTTTTCTTCGTTCAGCGAAGGAAAATACGAGTTTTCCGACTTGAACTACGAAAAATATTACGATATAATACACTAATCACATGCTCAAGCCAGAATTTGTTATTTTGGAAAGTACAAGAATTTTTTCATAACTATTCCGCGTTTTACTTTTGAACAACATTAGGAATAATATCGATACGCCGTGGGTTGAGTTGTAAATCATTTCTAGTCGTCCGTCGCGTGAGTAAGGAACACGGCGTTCACGTTCGTGTATGGAGCAAATGCCAGACGACCGCTCGGTCTACAGTACCTTCCGCAAAGTTATACACTATTTCAAAGGTCTTGTAGGTCTAGAAATTATCAGACGAAGTAACGTTATTTTTCGAGAACACAAATCGACTGAACCTCACAGGCGATAACACTGCAACGTGCCTGACCCTGGTTACAGTGCTTAAGAAATCTTCGGTAATGTGACCAGAATCTAGTTCGTTGTTTCCGCAAATTATTCACGTAACTCCTTAGGAATACACAGGCGGTAGAGTCTCGTGTTTCTATTGATCGGATTATTATTGTCGTATGCTATGTAAAATTTATTTTATTACATGATTTTTGAGGCCTTCAAATTGCACTTGAACCCTTGTTGCAGTGGAAACTGTATGTCAAAAGCGAGAAAGTCTTCTGTGTGTCGAAAGTTAAGGCGGTGGCGGGGTCTAGACGAATACGACTCCCTATATTGGCGGCAAAACTAAAACACAAGGAGTCAAAATTTGCCAATCGGTTGTATTTTGTCAGACTCCAATAGTCGTGACTATTTTTTTTACAATATTTTTGCGAGCCCACAGAAGATCGACGCAAAATTATTCCGACACACCAAAATGGATGGCATAGACGTGGATTGTCGTGACGTAGAACTACCAGCGTATAAATCCAGTGTTTTTGTTCAGAGACGACAAACTTGGCTTGTGCAAGTTAAATATATGTAATATTATGAAAAACTGTACACTTAGGGACAAACATCGATGTTGGATAAACATATTTTTCTTTAGGTTTTGGGGTGGGGGTTTAACCCAACTTTTTATCATAGAGAAATAATATAATGGTATCCTTTTTTGCTTTGGTTAAGAGTTCCATAAAATTGTATAGGCATTTCGCTCATTTTGCAGCAAAGTTGATCGACCCATACATACTTAGATGTTGATGTTACATTTACAGTGATAGACCAAAAAGTTTTGAGTGAAATAAAGGTGTTTTTCATGTGAATAATATTGTGTTTTGCAATATCACCCACCCTATGTCTGATTAAGTACGAGTGGAAGTATCATAGCAAGGAAATAACGGGAACCTCTGATCAAAAGTCAACAATTAAGTTTCATGAGGGGGCTGAGGTTGTGAGCAAACTATCAGACATTGATTTTTTTGATGTCGCCCCTTAATAACCTTTATGTTCTCACTGGCAACTGTTCTGTTCAATACTCTTAACATTCTTTTGAGAGTCGATTCCTTGGTCGTGGTAATTTAATAAAACACAATTTAATGTAGCCTGAATTCATCACTTAGTTCAGTGTTTGTTGATACGGGTGTAGTATATAAGTTGACAAATAAATTTCAACAAAAAACCTCATTCGGATTATATTGATGAATATTTTTTTCAAAGCATGGTGGGAATAATAATAA